>PVKS010002839.1:0-48287 GCA_004027875.1 Aplodontia rufa | reverse complement strand
CATCAAAAGAGCCAGAATAAATCAATTCATTATAATTCAATTATTTAAGCATGGGTTTGAGCCAGACGAGGACTCCAGTGTCCAGTAGCATGCCTGGCCGTACAAGCATGGAAACAATACAGGATCAGCAATTCTCAGTAGCTCCAACCTCTTGGAAATTGTGGCCAACTTAGATACAACAAAATTTAGGGCCAAAACAGGAATGATCAGCCATAAATTCATACTTTTCTCACTGAAACCCAATAAAGTGGACTGCGAGGAGCCAACATTTTGACATCAGGCAAAGCTAAATTTAAATCTAATGTTGGCCACATATGAACTGTGTATGATTCAAAATAATCCTAACCTTTCTGAACTACCCTTTCCTTATCAATGACAGAAATAATAATTAGATAATACTATTTACTCAGTGTTATTGCAGTGATTATGTGAGATGATATGCACAACTTTTAACCACTTTATCTAGAGGGAAAACTGAGAGCTAAGGGAGTGATGTCTCTGATTCTCGGCTGGAGAGAGTTGGTGCCAGAGCTAAAAGCAGGAGCCTGATTTTTTACACCTCAAAGAGAAATCTTCCCTATACGTAGTATCTACAGCATTGAAAAGATTACCTATTAAGGATAAGATTATGGGGTCACCTGACTCTTGGTACCACTTTTCTCCTCCCTCTAATAAAATTGGGTGGGGTTATAATAAAATTATATGCAATCTATTCTTTCAGATGACTGAAGTCATTTCCTTAGCAGGACCTCTCAGTGGCCAAAAATGGGACTGGAGGTGAAGTATCATGAAAGCTAATTTCTTCCTGATTATTTTGGAGACAGCAATACATCTGTCTGCTTGGAATTGGCAGAACCTGGGAAAGAAGGGAGGGAGAGACAGACAGGTAGGTAAGCAGGTGCATAGGTAGATAGATGGGCAGATGGTTGATGGATAGAGAGGTAGACAGAGATAGAGTCAAAAGAGAGAAGAGACAGCATTTAAAAAGAATGGAGGGAGAGAAGGGAGAGTGATTGAAGAGGGATGGCCAGTTTCTTCAATATTCTGCTGACAAAGCTATTCTTCATCCCTTTAAAAAACATCCTTGTACTCTGCTGTTCAGTTTCCTTTGCTACTAGTGTCCCAAGGGCCTTGCAGCTCCATCTGCCAGTCCTTGTCTGGGGAATTCTCTTTTCCTTTCTACTCCCTCTGCCCTAAGCATTGAAGAGAACAGGGTAAGGAATGGAATACAAATGTGTGGCCAGCAAAAACAAAGACAGCAACAATAAAACAAAACCAGTCTTCCTGTTTTCATTACATCATATTGCTTGGTGCTCCTTGAATGCTTTATGCTGAGTGCTAAGCAGGTTGCAGTGAAGAGGTGGATGTTAGTACCAAGGTCAATGAATCCCCCATCACCCTGCCTTCCACGTAATAGCTAGGCGGCATTACTAACAGTACATCCACTGGGAGAGGTATCCTCCAGGCTGTACCCATGCACATATACAAACATCTGAATAACCTAACAGACTCTCAACAAATATTTGCTGAATGAATGAATGACTATGCTAAGACATCTCTGATGAACACCTTCCTGTACAAACGTAGTCTAGACTCTGCACCCTTTGGAAGCATTCTTTGGATGTTGTCTTGGAGTGAAGAGGAAGGAGTTGCCCATGGGGGCTGGTTTATAGACAGACTGCATTGAGCAGACTGGTCTTTGCATCTTGCCCTAACATGAGGAATTGAACACCTCTTTTCAGAACAGTACTTTTCAGTACTATCCCCTTTAGAAATCTGCACTCAATGTGGGTTGGGTGACATTAATGTTTGTCTTCCCAGATGTGCGTTCTATGTGAGAGACTTTCTTTTCTTTCTTTTAGAAGAAATGAGTTCAGTGGAAGAGTCCAAGGTAGATAGACTTTGTCTAAATGGACAGACATAGCTGATGTAGCCCCTCATTGACTTAATTTTCAACTTTCATCTGCCTGAAGCATCAAGCTAAAACAATATGAATGAAATGATATGTCTGCATTCATGAGGCACATCCAAAGGCCACAATCTGAAATAGGCAGAGATCATTACACCCATTGAAAAGTTTTGCCACATTTCACCTTCCCATACCTCAGTTTCCCCATCTATGAAATGAAAATAAGATTACCTTTTGGATTTCCTCAGTAGGATCTGGGTAAAATGAAATGGTCTTAAATACACAAGTTCTATTTTTAACACTGATACTGGGATGTGGGAGAAGTTAAAGTAGGTTTTCTTAATCAGATATTCTCCTTTTGTCTAAACAATCCTAGATCCTAAGGAATCCTCAAGTATTGAAAAGATCAAAGAGGGTGCCTGGGCTATTTTCCATATAAATGGCAATGAATCAAGCAGAGAAGACAAATAGCAACAACCTAAAGAAAAGAATATATTTACTTATATATTGAAATTATTTTAGTACAATGAGGATACTAATTAACTTAGTTTGATGAGAAACTTTGGTAGTATATGGCATCCCCAGAATCCCTCAGATGAATGAGTAAAGCAAAGAGATGAAGATCTTATAGCTGGAAAAGAGAGATTTAAATTACTCATGTCTTCTTAGTACAAGATCATAGGTATGGATTTCAAAGGGAATTTCCTTTAACACTGGCTCTCACCAGTTCTAGGACCTTGACCATACAGTCAGAAGTTATTGGTCACTGGAAAACTAATGTGAGCCAGTATGTTCTTCAATGTCCCGAGAGAATGAGCATTCCTCAGGATAGTGGTAACAGTTTAGAGTATTTTGGCTCTAAGTCTTCTGCCTAAACTAAAAATAGTTATCATGCTCCTTCTTTACATATAATCCTTTAATAGATCCTGACTGCTTATCTGAGAAAATAAATTTTCCTTAGCTTGGAATAAGACCCTCCACAAACTGTCCTCTTTCTGTAGTTTTCCAAATCAGCCATTCCATTTAATTCCTCCACACTCACTCAAGGGTTGTCTTCCTCTGCCTGGAATATATTTTCTTTTTCTTCACTCAGCTAACTCCCAAGATTCTTAAATATTCAGCTGGTGTCTATTTGGCAGTCCTACCCGTCTTTCATCCCCTTTCCCTGACTACTACCCCAGCAGAGTTAAGTGTCCTTCTTCTGTGTTTCTATAGCTCTAGGATTTCTTCCATCACAGCCTCTTCGCTGTCTGTCTGCGGACCAGTCTCCCCTAAAAGACAAGCAGGAACTTTGGAAACAAAATCATTGAGTTTTTCATGCCAGTAATTCAAACTCATAGTATGGTAGCTGGACTGAAGATGCCAATGAAATGGTCAAGGGCTTTAAGAGTGCATGGATGACAAGTGAAAGCTAACAAATGCTTTATATTTAATTTAATTTATTATCAGTGTGTGAATAGTCTAATATACTTGTTAATGAGATTACTGGTCATATGAAATCATGCTGCAAACCAGATTTTATCAAAATAGGGGTACCTTCTTAAGTGGAAGGAAATATTTCACCTAAACGCTTTACTAGTTTCATCACAAATTTCTTCAAACCTTAGAATTCCAGTTATTCTAAAACAAACCCCAATGGCACTCACTGCCTTTTAAAGATTTTTATGATGCCCTTTTGAGATTAAGATCCAAGTAATTCATTTGCAGTCATGTCAGCAATGAATGAGGCACAGATAAGGGGTACCAAAGGTTTGTGGAGATTTTAGGAGTGAAAGCTGTTATCATTTGTTAGCCAGCTTTTCGACTGCTCTAACTAAAGGACTTGACAAGAACAATTTTCCGGCTCATGGTTTCAGAGGTTTTATTCCACTGGTGGAAGGCTCCATTCATTGGGGCTCAAATTGAGGCTGAATATCATGGCAGAAAACATGGATCCAAGGAGCAGAGAGATTCCAGTCCAAATATAAAATATATACCCAAAAGTCACGCCCCCAGGTACTCAGCTCCTCCAGCCACAGTGCTTGCCTTCAGTTGCTAGTTATCCCTAGTAGGAGATTAACTCACTGATTGGATCAAGGCTCTTATGACCCAATCATTTCACCTAAGCTTTTCTGGATTGTCTCACAGGAGATTTGGGCAGACACTCTTCTTCCAAACCACAACATCCTCCCAAGCTAAAGTAGCTTCTAACCCTTCAAGGAGAATGAATGGAAGAGGCTATCCACCCATTTATCAATATTTACCAACCACCTTTTGGCTGTCTGTGCTGGTGCAGGGAATACATTGATGAACCACGTTGAGCTCCTCCTTTATAGGAAACACCAATATGACTTGGGAAAATGGGGGGTGGGTCCTTGAGAAGATGGTTTTGGGGAAACTTCTTGGAGAATGGGAAGAATTTGAGCATGCAAGAGGGGAGGGTATGAGTAGAGGTTAAGCCTGGACCAATATTTGAGTAAGGGAGTACAGTGTATCCTGGGATTAATGAACTGCAAGCTGATCTAGGTCCAGATTAAAGGGGGATTTTAATGCCATGTTAAGGAATTTTAATTTTAGCATTAACAATGGGAAGCCTTGAAGGTTTTTTTCTCCCCCAACCAGAAAGCCATGTTGTAACTGTGATTTTTTACACTCTCAGAAGCAATGAGGTACAAGGCCTGATTTTGTTGTGCAACTCTGCCATTTGCTATTTATTAAGTTGAACTAAAGCTGTTTAGAATTCCTAAGCCTTTGTTTCCTTGTTTGAGTAATGTTTAAGGATTGATTGTTGATTGATGCTCAAACCAGTGAATAAAGATAGCTATATAGCAATGAAAAATATTTACATAGTTGTTTCTGTGGGCACATACTACAGCAAACTATACATATGAAATAGCAAATAAAACATGCATGAATTCTTCCACCAAGAAACTTATGGTAGTAAATGCACATAGGTACTTGGCACCTAACAGATGGCAAATATATGATCTATAATTATGATGATCTCAGAACTGAAAGAAATGATATAATTTTACCTATAGGAAGGCTGAGATTCATAAGGTTGAAGTAACGAGCAGAAGCCTTAATAGAAAATTTTCATTAAAGACAAGACTAAAAGGCTGGTTCTCAAACGTGTAATACAATGCTCTTTCTGCTGCACCATTCCCACATTTTGGTATTTAACTCTGGGAACAAAATAATTTGTTATCCTTAAGCAAGTTTTAATATTAACTTTTGGGAATCTCCAATTTCAGTTTTCATAGTGTGTGTACTGGTATAAGCTAAATAGTCTGAGAAGCTGTTGGGGTCAACAAGCTTCAAATCCCTTGAGGCAAACAGCAACAACAACAAAATACCTGAAAAAAAAGAGGTGAGAATTTTCAGTCATAGGAGATGGATGGGATTTAGGGCTCATGGAGAAAGCAAATAATTTGAATGAACACTCCTCTGAAACGGGCTACCTTCCCAAGGATGGATGGACTTCTGTGTTTCTAAACTTCTTGTTAATAAAGATGGATCAGCTTTTGAGAAATTAGCATCTGCTTCTATTTCCAGAAGAAGGAAGAGAGATTGGCATTAGGATATTCTCTTTCAGTCCAATGATTACTACTTTTTTATTTTTTTAAGACCAGAAAAAAATAGTATTTTTAAGTTCAACTGTTTGTTTAGGGATGGGTCCAACCACAACAAGCTTCATGCCATGTAATAATTTGTCCAAACAACAACAAAAAGACCCCAAAAATGCACAATATCTGTATCCAAAAAAATAGCTTCTTGGAACAAGGAGAATCATAATACCTTAACCTCAGATGGTTTACAAAGTGGAAGACTGGGTGGAGACTGGAGAAGGCTATCTTGGCGTACGGTTCCTCTGGAACAGAAATATCTCAATTTCATATTGTCTTTCTGTTAAAGGCTTCATGTCCAACCTACAGTGCTGCCCTCATTTAATTCTATTCAAAGCCGGGTTTGTTCTTGACCTCCTCCACTAGATCAGCATACGCAGAGTACGAGAGGCAGGGTGGCGAAGGACTCTTAAGGAGCCATGAATTTGCTAACAAGCTTCTCATGTCAATTAGTTCAACTGAATCCGAGGAGCTTAAGTTGGTTTCTGGTTCCTTCACGGGTTGGCAACGCACCAGCATGGGCCAGAAATTCTTCCCTGTTTCACTGTGTTAGTCAGGCATCATCTAGAGACTAAAAATTCTGGGAAACAGAGTTCCTGCATGGAGTGTCGCAGGGTCACTCTCTCTCTCAGCATCCTGACCCATCATGAGGGGCACCCACAGCATAGCTCATCCTCCACTCTTATAACTGGCTTTGGGTCTTTCCCACTTCAACCCCGTCTCAAGCAGCAGTCTAGTTATATAAAAAATGTAAATCTGGTGTTTGAAATACTTGACTCCTTCCTACATTTGTGTGTGTGTGTGTGTGTGTGTGTGTGTGTGTGTGTGTTAGTACTAGATATTGCACCCAGAGCCTGGTACACTCTAGGCAAGCACTGTACTACTGAGGTTATACCCCCAAACATTTTTAGGTTATGTTTGGACAGGATCTCAATAAATCGCTCAGGTTGGCTTTAAACTTGGGATCCTCCTGCCTCAGGTTCTCCTGCAGCTGGAGTTACATGTGTGCACCACTGCACCCAGCTCAACTCCTACAAAATTTGAATGTCTCCACCTAGCTTTCAAGGCCTTTCAAAGTCTAGCTCCAACCTTCCAGGTATATGCTCGGTTCTAACCTAATTTCCACCCTCAAATGAACATACTTCTTTTCCAAAACACACCTCAGGGTATCTGCCCTTGTTTCCTTACCCTGAAAGTCTGGTCTCCACCTTCTATTTAATTCTAGCATCTTCCTCTCAATGGCGCTTCACGTGCCAGTCTATTGCATATCACTGTGTCCAGCACAAACAAATTCCTTTTATTCTCTGCATAGTTATTCTTTTCTCCAAACCAGCAAAACAGGATATGACCTATCCAAAAATTTTAAATTTAAAAAGCAGTATTTGAATAGTTCATGGTTTTTAGATTAGAAAAATAAAGCCTCCTTTCATTCTGTATCTCCATATTACTATTTCTCCTTCCTCTCATTTCTTTTTGATTTATAGTAAAATTATATTAAGAGTTATCAAAACTTACGTTATACAATTTCTCCTCTACAATTCACTCTTCATTTCTCTCCAACCTGGCTTCTATACTCACCACTCCACCAAAATCAATCTTGCCAAAGTCACTATTGACCTTGATGTTGCTAGAACTCATCATAACATCCCTGGAATGCCTTGGAGCGCATGAAAAAGCAACCCACTCCTTGCTTCTTGAAATGCACTTGCTCTGTACCTCAGATTCCACAACACCATACCATTCTAGACCCTTCTGGCACCTTCCATACAGACTCATTTTCTACCTTGAAATTCTTTAATTTTATAATAAATGTAAAAAAAAGATTTTAAATGTTATGTATATATTATTATTCCCTGCACCCTTACGCATTTCAAGCCACACACCTTTTTCTTTACTATCAAGAGAACTCTCAGGCCATATTATGTTATTTATCCTTAAGAATAAATGATTATCTATTACTCTTGGTTTCTGGACTATTTCTGGACTGACTCCAGTATTGTATATGTTTATATCCCTAATACTTAGTATAGTGTCACTCTTACATCAGATACTCTTTTGGAGTTTTAGAATCTCTTCTATTGGTTGTATTAAAAATGTCCCAAGGGGCTTGAGTGATGGCTCAGTGATTACAAGCACTTGCCTGGCGTATGCAAGGACATAGGTTCAAACCCCAGCACAGCAAAGTATGAGAGCAATGAAAGCCACATGAAAACTAAATAAAATTGATTCTCTCTTTTTCTCTCTCACTCCTCTCTCTCCCTCTCTCTTTAAAAAAAAGTCCCAAATCTGATTTGAATCTGTTTTAGAAAATATTGCTATATAATTTATGAAGATATTAATTAGAGTGTGGTCATATCGCAAATCTCAGAACATATAAAGGATAAAAATTCAATTCTATAACAATTATCCCATATTATTTTTTCTGGTGTGACATTGTGCCTTGCCATCTGTCCTAAATATTGTTTTGCTTTCTATATTAACTGAGTTTATAATGGAATAGCTAGACAGATAAAGGAGTAGACTCTAAAATGAAATATAACAAAAAGTTTTGATAGATGATGAGTTAAAACTTGAAAATGTAATTACATCACCTTGAATTTAGTATATTTACTTGAATTGTCTGAAAAGATTGTGAGTAATGATAGCAACTCTAATCAATGATAATACAGCCATCAGATCAAACTATTCAAAGCCCTAAATGATTTCTGGAGGAGTGTCTTTTGGGTTTCAATAATATTGAATGGCATGGAAGAAGGCCTACAACTCCCAACCTTAGGAATTATACAGCGGCTATGGAGCACACAGATATTCCAACACCAACCAGAAGAAGCGATGACAAAGACCTCAAAACGCATGAGCAGGAAATGAGAAAATGAAATTAGGCTTGGAGAATATAGGCTAATAATGGGGAAAAAATAATCCCGAACATCAATGTGCAGAAAGTGGCCCAAGAAAGGGTCATAAAAGATAGCGTACTATAGGGGCTGGAGCGGTGGCTCAGCGGTTACGGTGCTTGCCTGGCATACAAAGGTACTCGGGTTCAAACCCCAGCACCCATGTACACACAAAAAGTGTCAGAGCAATGAAAGTCATGTGAGAAACTCCATAAAAAAAATTGATTCTCTCTCTCTCACTGTCCTTCTCTCTCTCTCTCAAGAAGAAAAAAAAGATAGCGTACTATAAATGAAGTGTCCGTGGTTTGAATGTGATCTCACCTTCATACAAAGGAGAAGGAAAAGTGGGAAGAAGGGAGGGAGGGCGGAAGAAAGAGGAAGGAAAGTTGGGACAGCAGCTAGACCTCTACAGCCGGGTGATGGACAGGACTCAGGGCAACTGCAGACTATGTAGCTGCCCCCCTCCACCCTGTGACTTTGCACAGGTCACTCTACCTCTTTGGGCTGCAGTTGCCCCTTCTCTAGGAGAGTTATATGGAGTAGCTTTGTGGTCAGCTCTATCACTCTAAAGCGTATTTGGCTCTTGATTTTCCCCCTTTAATCATTAAGCCACCTTTTCATTCTGAAAACGGGGAAACACGATTAGCAAAGTGAACACTGAGAGGTCAAACTCATTCTGAAAGATAGAGAAGGGAACTGTAATGAAAACCAGATAGAGTTAGGGGCCATAAATCAAAATTCTAACCTCAACCCTGTCACCAACTACTCTGTAGTAAGTTATTAACTCACTCTTTTTTGTCTATTAAAAATAATATTACTTTTCTTGGAAAGTGATTGTAATGATCTGGTAAAGTGGCACTACGGAAAATACTTCACTATATCAAAAAACTATAAATAGTATTGTTGTACATTTTATTTTTGCTGGTACAAACTAAAATTCATCTCCCAAATCATCAAATAATTTTTCCAAACCATTATCTGCTCTCTGAGGCCTTTCTGTCAAAATACAGTTCCTACTTTCACTTCAGTCTCTTTCTGTACCACAAGTACACTGTATTCCCTTCATAGCATTATCTTGCTTCTTCAAATGTTTACTTGATTTTTTTTTTTTTTTTTTTTTTTTTTTTTTTTTTTTTTTTTTTTTTTTTTTTTTTTTTTTTTTTTTTTTTTTTTTTTTTTTTTTTTTTTTTTTTTTTTTTTGTCTAATACAGAATGTCACCTTCAGAAGAGCGGAACTGTTTTTTCCACTGTTACTTTCGGACTGTAGTACATAGATGACAATTGGTAAAGATTTGCTGAATGAATAAACGAAGATTTTACTGCAAGACTCTTTAGAAATCATCTCATCCACATGTTTCCTTTTGCAAATGTGGCAACTGAGATTTGAAATGTTAAATAACTCTCTGGATGCATCCCAATTAATTGTTGGAGGCTGAGGGTTCTGACTGGCTAATGAAGGCTCATTACACAAATACTGGTAGTAGGCAATGTCAAATGGAAATTGCTTTATGAGAAATGCATGTATGTGAGCATAAAGTAAAATAATGCATACAAATGAAAGTCAGCATACACACATATGTGTCTATTCTTCACTCCAGTAAAACATGCAGCCCATCGTTCTGCTAAGACATCCTCCAGATTTCAGCTAAGAGACACTTTCAGACAAATGGATGCTATACCTGCTACCAGTGGGCCTAGGACTGGATGAGGAGTCAGGGCACCACATGGAAACCAACCCAGCCTGGCAAAGCAGGTCATGACTAGGGTGAACACAGTGGCTCTTGGATCTCTTCCACCCTGGGCCCCAGTTGGTTTGGCCCACCTCCAAGACCATCTTCCTGCTATATGGTTCAATTAAGTTCAAAAAGATGAGGTATTCCAGCCATGGTTCCCTCACCTCTACCTTGGTGAGACACACTGCAGTGTTTTGGAGAGTAGGAGCCAGGACACAGGCAGGGCTGCACTTGGGTAAGGAGACTTATCTTATTGCTCATCCACCTCTTATGTGATGGGGTGGAGGGTTCTTGGGAATAGAATTTCATGCTAATTAGAATTCGTATTCTCTTTGATTTGTACTTTTAAACAATACTTTGTTCTTTCAGAAATTTATCTATATGTCTTTCCCCTCTTTTAGTAAAGAAAGCAAAGATGAGGAAGGGGAAAAAAAGGGGAGAGAAAATTGGTCTTAAATTTTAAGAGTTAATAAGGACTATTTGAAAACAGGAATCAAACACTTGCCATTTTTGATCAAAGATGATAAAGGTCATCATGACTCTTCATGTTCAAAAAATGTCCTAAGGAACAGTGGTTACTTCAAGGTCAGTTTCCACCAACTGGAGGAGGTGTTTCCCCAAACAAAAATCCAAGATTGCAGACTGCATAACTGAAAGACTGCATAACTGGCTGTGGATCCCAGAACAGAAGTCCGAGTTGTGCTCTCTGGTCCAAGATGGACCCACCATGGCGGAACAGATGATTCTGGGCCATTGAGGGCTAGGATATTAGACCTTGTATAAGTACCATCTACTAAAAAATGCTCATAAAGGTATGGAGATGCTTAACCTGAAGAGGAGAAGGCTCACAGAGGACGTAGTTGAAACTCTTCTTTCAAACTCAGTTTGTCTGAAAATGTAATTAGCTGCTTCAGATGATGGTGAATTATTCATTTAAAAATTTCTAACAGAGGCTTAATGACAATTGACAGGTGTTATTGTGCCCTGCCTATTTTTGCAGCCGTCTCTCTTCTTCTCAAAGGCTGCCTGAAATTGTAGCTGCTCCCTAAATGGTACCATGTTCCCTTTCATCTCCCCGGCTTTGCATCTTTCCTCCAAATTCCCATGCGTTTTTCTTATGACTTGTCCCCATTCGTTCTTTATTCATTGTTTAAGCAGGCAATCCTAAACCCTCTCTGGCGTTCCGATCCCCGAAAGGCTGCTTGTCCTCCCTATGTCTTCCTATAGCATCATCCATATCTCCAGTTAAAATTACATTTAGTGTATCTTCTGAAGGAATACTGGATGACTTGCTACAAATTAGGCATTTTATTAAATACCTCAAACACATACCATAATCCTAGAAAAACCCTACATGTTTGGTGCTATCATTATTCCTGCTTTATACACAATGAACTGCAGTTTAAAGAGGTTACATCAATGCCTAACATTTTGCCAATGGCAGAAACAATAATCAAAGCCCGACTAGCTTAATTCCAAAATCAACACCTCTCTGTCCACTCATATTGCCCAATTCGTGTCTTTTATTAAGATGCGGTACCAAGGAAGATGTAATAGGTTAGGCTGATTGGATTCTCTCTGAGATACTTTGCAATTTTGTCCTCTATGGAGTTCTCAGGGGTCTCAGAGGTCTTATGGATTATGATTACATCTGGGCTCCTCACTAGTTAGCTGGATGGATCAGCACACTTTAGTTCTAAGTCCCAGTTGTGTTTTCAGCAAAGTGGTGAAATAATGACCGTTAGGAAGACCAAATGAGAAGCTATATAGAAAGCACCTAGCCCCATATTTAGCATTAAAAAAACATATCTTAAAAGATCAGGGACCTCCCTTTCCCTAAAGGAAATAATCCATCTCTGCCACCTTGTGCCACAGTTAAACTGCTTTGGGCTCAATAACTTATGTTTTGGTTAAACGTCTTTAATTTTTTAAAAGTGGAATCCGAGTTTTTGTTGGCAAGTGATTGCACATGCTGGGCCCAGCCTCCGGCCCACAGTCCATTAGGGAATTTACGAGGAAGAGATGGGGACCTTCAGCTCAAGTACTCCCTTCAGACACAGTACTTACAAAGCCATCAATTTCCTTAACAAAGAGCATTGGCTTAAATGCCCCTTAAAGCAGTGTTATTTACACAGTTATCCACTTCCTTTTGAATTCTCTGCCTGGGGGGTGGCACGCCTGCAGTTTCTTCTTGCTACTAGTTAATTAGGTTTCCTCCCCAAAAGGAAGCTGGCCTCCAGTGTGCTTGTATTCAAAAGCAGCTCAATTTGGGGTTATCAGAGTTCTGTGGGGTAATCTAAATACAGCCCAGATCACTGATTCTACTGCTCCATCTTCTAAAGTCCTAAAATGTTTGGACCACTGTCCTTATGGAGATAGAGAAGGACAGATACCTTTTGAGCCAAAGTACACTTTATGTGAAGGTAAAATAAGGGTCATAAGGACATTCATGGCAAGCATTGGTATAGTACTTTCAGCTCTGAGACACATCCGTGTAGTAATACTGCCGCTGAATGGATGAGGAAACTCTAAAGCAGCATCCCGCCCCTTTTGTAGCAGAATTAGGATCTGGACACTAGCTCCCGGAATCGCCACAAACCCTCAGAGCCACCTGCATCGGTACCCTGCCCGAGATGACAACTAGGAGGTGGGAGATCTCAATTCCAACCAAGGTTTGTCTGAATCTAAAGACCAACAGAGTTCTGCTACACTTTACTGCCTGGAAAATAAAACTATCTTGCAGAAGTACACCCTACTCTCACTCATTTAGAACTGTTTAGTGAGTCACAAATTGTGTGCCTTGTCCTGGACTGAGTCCAGGGAAGGACTCCAGGACTCGGGGTCTAGTAAGAGGTGGGTATGTAAGTTATGCAAGCACAGGGTTTTGCTCAGAAGTACCAGTGAACAGAGGGGGGACCCTTACACTGCCCAACCTGATTTGAGAAGGCTTCCCATCAGGAGATAGCACATCCCGTGCCCCTCCGAGGAGCAGTGGGTGGTAGGACTCATTTCAGGCAAGGGAGCTCTGAGCAAACTAGCAAAGGGGCAAACAGCAAAGGAAAACATGCTAGGAATAAGGTAGCAGGCAGAAAGTGCTAGAAGATGTTGGAGCATAAATTGTGAATGATTGGATCGGAACATACAGACCTGGAAGGCCATATTTAAGGAATTTAGAATTAAATCAAGGGCAATGGGAAACCTTCCAAGGCTTTCAAATGCATAATCACAAATGGTGTTTGTATTTTAGGAAACTGTACTCACTATATTAGAGAACAGATTAGAACAAGCAAAGATGGAGAACCATGAACCTGTCGGAGCTCTTGCCATAGTCTAGGCCAGCACTGAAAGGGACTCAGATATATGTCAGCAATAGAAACAGTATGAAAAGATAAACAGGGGAGGGAGGATTTTGTTATTGATGCTCTTATTTTAAGGACCAATTTCATTTTTTTTTAAGAGAGACAATCACTTTTATTTATTTTTTCATCTGGCCTTTATTTCCCCCACACTTAGTTGTGTTTGTGGTGCTGGGCTTCAAACCCAAATTCCCTCACAAATGCCAAGCAAGCTCTCCAACCACTGAGCTACTGCTCCAGCCCTAAAAGATAAGTTTTTAAAGTGAAATTGGAAGCATAGTAACTGTTTGGATATAAGAAATGACAGGGAAGAGTTATGGCTGCTTCCTGTACCTCTGGTTCAAATGTCTGGTTGGGGGGTTGGAGCAGTGGTTCAGTGGTTGTGGCGCTTGCTTGGCATGCACGAGGATGCAGGTTCGAACCCCAGCATCACGTACACAAAAAATGTTGGAGCAACGAAAGTTATATGAAAGACTGAATAAAATTGATTCTCTCTCTCTCTCTCTCTCTCTCTCTCAAAACTAAACTAAAATAAATAAATCTCTGGTTGGCTGTGGTACCACCAGACAAGAGAAAGCCAGCTCCAGCAGATCTGGAGAGCAATATATAAGTTTCCAGTTGTGTTGAATATGAGTGTCTATGGGGCATCTAGGTAGAGCAACTGGAATATAAGACAGGGCAAGAGAAAGGCTCAGGTAGGGGACAGAGATGAATCTGAATCTCCGGTTTTGAATGGTGGATGCTGGGAGAGAACACAGAACATAGAATTCACCCATTACGGAACTCTGAGGTGTGCTGACATGTGAAGGTTGGGCAGAAGAAGGTCTGCATAGAGGTGATCAGAGTCTAAGGAAAACTGGAAGAGGGAAACAATGCCGAGGCACCAGGGGTTCCAAATTTCAAGAAAGGGCTAAATAAGTCCAGATAAAAAACATACTTGATTATGTCTACTTCATCATGCTAAAACATGAATAGAATTTCTTTGATAATCTCCTTAAATGATGATTCTCAAAGGTCTGCTTGATTTCTTCCAGGGACAGGGTACTCTCTACTTCTACGAACTAGGTTATTATTTCAGTAACCATAATAATTACTATTTATTGATCACTTTCTGAAGGACAAGAACTCTCCCAAGCACTGCAAACATGCTCAGTGCACAGCATAGACCTGCCTGGCACATAAAGGACACTCCATACAAAGTGATAAATATGATGAATAAATTAATAAGTGAGTGAAAGAGTATATCATAGTATAACCATGAGGTAAGGGACAATGCTCTTGTTTTTCAGATGGAAAGATACTCAGGGGCAAAAGCCTGGAGCAGATAAGAGGTCCCTGTGCTTCAGGGTCAGGTCTGCCGGCTTTGGCCTCCACCCTACCCATTTAAAAATTCTCTTGGCAAAAGACACAAAGACCAATGGAAAAGCCCAGGGATTTAAGACGCCCCCGCAGCACTTTCTTTGGTAATGAGGCTGAACCCAAGTTATACGCGTGGTTTTGGACTCCTGAACTGAGGGACTGGCTCCAGCCAGGACCTTCTCAGCTCTGCCAGCAGTGGTTGATAGTTTAATTTAAACTTATGGATAATTCGGGTAGCATTTGCTTACTGGTGTTGAAAGCTAAAATCACTCTGATTTCTCTTCAGGTCAGTTTGCCAAGAGTGCTTGTTGGCCCTTGAAGAGCATCCCACTTAAAGAGGTTGGCTGATCATCATGGGCTACAGCAGTGGCTCAGCGGTTACAGTGCTTGCCTGGCATGGGCAGGGACCCAGGTTCGAACCCCAGCACCAGGTATGTACACAATGTAGTATCAGAGCAATGAAAGCCACATGAAAAAACTAAATAAAATTGATTCTCTCTCTCTCTCTCTCTCTCCCCTTTTCTCCCTCTCTCTTTATAAAAAATAAAAATAAAATAAAATACTGCTTGTAGCTGTCATGCTTCTGCCCAGAAAACATGGCTGCTACAGGATCACAGCCCCCGACCAGGGTGCCCTGACTTCCCTGCAGTCACCTTCTTTAGGACTAGTCCACTCGCTGCCCACTCCAAGAACCCTGCCTCATCTCGGACCTTCCTGAGGCAGAGTTCTGTTCCTAGTCCCACCTAAGTCCAGCTGTCCAGGAGTCCTCTTCAGACTCACCAACCACCACCACCCTGCTCCCCATCAGGGACCATCCACAGCTCCCTGGGGCCTCCCACACCAATTCCACCATTATCTTCAATGACCGTCTTCTTTTGAAGCCCCCAGTCAAGTGGGACTTCTGCCACTTTCTGCACGGTACAGAGTTTTGTATGCAGCAGGTGCTTAATACAGACAAATGCTTGTGTGAGAAGGTCACTTGTATTTCCAGCTCTTTGCAGGACCACCGTGGCTGCTGCCTGTAGGACAGAGAAGGCATCTGTGGGTGGAGCCCGGGAGCAGAGCTGCCTGACACCCGCCTGCGGGATTTTATCTTTCTGTCCAGCAAATTAAAATGGAAACCCCTGCCCCTTAATAATCATTATCATTCCAGATTTGCTTTATGTTAATTTTCTCTTTGCTCCTAAATCTGTATCAGCCCAGAGAACATAGGTGCTCAGTTCCTCCCTCAGTTAAGTATTTAATGATCCGTAAACAAACACTCCCCATAGTGTTTCTTAAAGAGACCCAGGGATCCTTTTGTTATGGAAGATTTCTATGGCTTCCTGCTTTGTTTCCCTCTTCTCCTCTTCTGCTTGCTGTTAGGCCCATCAGCTCTTTAGAATATATATTTTTATTAGATAAACCTAACGCAGGCGACTAGCATAAATTGATAGTTAAGCCTGAGGGCTTAAAAGCCAGACTTTCAGGGTGAGAATCCCTCACCGGTAAATGCGAACCTTGGGTAAATTATTTCTTGTCTCTATGCCTTGATTTCCTCATCTTTAAAGCCCAGATAATGCTAAAACTACCTGCTAGGACCCATGTGGTTAATCAAAGGAGTTAAAAAATAAAAAAGCAAAGAATTAATTAAATTAACTCAGTTTAATTAATAATGAGCTATCTGTAGCATTGCTATTGTCTAGGATGATGAGGTGGAAAGGGGTTGGGACTTTGCACAGGTCACCACCTGTCGAAGGATTTGAAGGAGGGCATCTGGCCACTGTAGTTTGGGAGTTGGGCAGATTTGAGTTCAGATTTCGACTCCACCATTTACTAATTCCTGCTTCTAAACAAATCACTTCATCTCTCTGAGCCTCAGTTTTTCCTTGTGTAAAACTGAAGTGAACCTCTGCCTTCTTGAGTCCTTGTAAGGGGAGGGAGCTAAGTGGTATGTGTTGCAGCCAGCCTGGTTGGCTTTTTCTGAGATAGCTTCTCAGCTCAATAAATTTTTTCTTTTTTTAAACGAAGGCCACTTCTCCAAAGCAACCTACATATCTGGGGGCTCTGCTGTGCAGGGATCCTAATGTCTGGCCTCAGTACTTTCTCCTTCTACCTTGATGCACTCCCTTCCTTAGGCAGAGCGAGGGTACCTGGTGTTGCCTGAGTCTTTGAGAAGGTAAGCTGTCTGGGATCTTCTGGTCACTGTTGCCAACCTCAGGGTCATGTACTTCAGTGTATCATATGATGGCTGGTTTGAGCTGGGTGCTGGGGGCATGAATGGGGCAACAACTTTTCTTTCAAGGGAAAAGGACACAGATGTGAAAATGGACATGCGGAGAGTCAATAAAATGAACACCTTGCTGCTATCAACCCAGGAGCGAGGTGGGCAAAGTGACATCCTCATGTCCCTATTGTACCATCTGGCTCCTAGGCTGTTCTCTCACACATCTTCTATGCCAGCAGGTAGCACCTTTTCTGTACAGGGCCAAATAGAAACTATTTTGGTTTTGTGGGCCATGCAAGGGCTCTGTTGGGATGATTGAGCCCCTCCACTGTAGTGGCATAAGGTTAATAAAAGAGCACAGCGCTGTGTTTCAATAAAGCTTTATCTGCCAAAACAGGCAGCACTGGGGTTTGGCCACAAGAAGTAGTTTGCTGCCCTCTGGTCTGTGCAAGTATGCACAAGCCTACTGTTTGCAGAGCGGGTAGGCACAGGTACAAGTCACCCTCTCCTTCCTTCATGCCATAAGGAAAGCCTCACCAAGATCCTCAAGGGCCTGCAGACCTGCAGCCTGCCAGGCAGCATCCTCATCTCTCCCTCTTTCACTCCTGACCCTCTTTCCCCTCTTCTAAAGCTCTTTCCTGCCTTGGAAAGTGAGTAGTCCCGGCTTCTTGCGATCCCTGCCCTGTAACCCTGCTCCACATCTCCCTAATGTGTCCACTTCCTATTCCACCTTCCAATCTCAGGCTCACCTTCAAGGAGGCCTTCTGGACACCTCAGGTAAAGGAGGCCCTTAGTTCACACACTTCCAAGTACTTTAACAATTGTTGGTGTCACTTCCCCGACCTCCTGCTTCCCTTGAAACTCCCACAGAGCTTAGCACGCTGCAGGCAGGATGCATGTGAGCAGACTGAACGAATATCTGCCCCGCAGCCAGTGTGCACCCTTTTCAGCCTGTTTGGACTGCATGTGTTAAGAGCAAGCAGTGACTTTCTCCGCAGGCTTACACAGTGAGGTTTTCACACCATCTTGCCTGCCCATCCATCATTTTATTTTAAGCACATTACTTCTCTGTCCAGAAAGAAAAGGAGGATACAATTAGGTCTATAACCCTCAATTCCTTAATATTTCAGTCTCCCCCAGGGCACTCCCTTCAAGTGGAGATCACAGCTCATGAATATTAAATGTCTATTCCAACCCAACCTGGACTCTAAGACTGAGCCCAGAGCCAGGAGCTGGGATAAAGTCCCAGACACCCAGCCCTGCAGCCTCCCCTCTCCCAGCCTACCTAGGTGCAATTACTTACACGTATATGGACTTCTGGCCACTTTAAATGCCATAAAGAAGTCCTTGTTCCAGGCTACCCGATTCACCTGCCTTGCACTCTGGCTGACTTTCAAAGGTGCACATCAAAGTTGGGTCTTGATTCCACACATTGGAACAAGCTCCTGAGAGTCAGGAAGCTGACCTGGGCTGAGGGTTAGAATTCCTCCCTGCTGGCGTCAGAGGCACTTCTGTTTCTCTCTCTGTGAGGTAGGCCTCCCAGTTTTGCGAAGGACGTGGTAAGCCTTGGGCTGGCAGGACGGGAGCTTGAATCCAGCGGTGCTGACTCCGAGGTTTAAAGGCCTCCCTCAGACCTCCCTGTGGAGGACCTGAGATCTTTGGTCCTGCCGGCAGGGTAGTCAGCCTTCCGCCCCAACGCCTCCTTTTCCTGCTCTTTTGTCCCCTCAATGACCCCCTTTGACCCTCTGGGTGAAAGGAATTCCTTTCTCCTCCCCAAGCCTTCTTAAAAAAAAAAAACCCACAGTTTTAAAACAATAACAATCTCAGATTTAAATTCTAGAAGTTAAAGTCCAAAGGGCTCTGGGAGCTCATGGAAAGCCCTTAGCACTTTATAACAGGGGAAACTGAGGACAGGGATGCTCACTGTGCCAAAGGTACCGCGGAATTTAGCGGCAGGAGCCAGTCCAAGACCATTTTTGCCACAGATGGACAAGCAGCCTTGCATCACTCACAGTTGAGATGAGAGTGCACGCTGACTGTTGGGCACTGCGCTAAATATGTCAGGGAAAGGATAAACAGAATGATCAGGGTTATGCTTAAATCCATTTTCCAAGAGAACTCAGACCCGGAGAAGGTGGGAAGATGCACAAGGCCACGCAGGTAGTAACTGCAAACAATGACTTTGGAACTGAGTCTCCTAAGCCTTTAAGCACACTGCATGACAATGGGATGAAGCCCCACGCTCTATGATGAAAGGCAATGCAGGCCCTGCCCTCCGAGCGCGATCGGTTAAAAATAGAGCTCAAGACCCTGACCCTACCCTAAGGGCAGGGCTCTGTGCACTGGAAAGTTTGCAGTGGGATAATAACTGAAAACTTCCGTTTTCATAACTTGTGAAAAAGACACAAGAAGGACAAGTTCATTGCATTGGTTCACTTTGTTTCCTGCTGTGACTCAGTGGTACCAAACGGAAATAGTGGGAAAAGAAACACTGTCAGCTTTCTTCAGAGTATGCCTGGGTCTTAGACACAGTGTTTAAAGCAAGAGAATTGGGTTTGACTTTTTGTCTTTTCTTTCTTCCTCTCACCACCTGGAGATAGGACTTTAGGCAAGTCATTTAACTGAGTGCCTCAGTTTCCCGATCTGCAAAATGGGTATAATTCTGATTCTGCAGAGTGGCTGGGAAGATGAATGAAGGCATTTTTTAAAAAAGGTTTTCTTGGCACAAAGGCAGCACAGTTGGTGCCTAGCAGATGAAATCACTTCATGGTAAAGTGAGTCTAGACTCTGCCTAAGTAGGGCGAATCCCACCACTGCTATTTCTAGCTGTGTGGTCTTGGGCAAGTCCCTCAGTCTTTCTGAACCACACTTTTGTCCTCTACCAAACTAGGATAACAACCTAATCTATCTCATGGGCTTGCTCCAATTGTTGAAGGAATGATATTAATATCAAGGATAATGGGAGCAGTAGCTCCTAACAAAACACCTAGTAGGTGTGACTGATTCAAATGCTGTAGGTAAATAAACTCTTGTTTGTTTGCAGTGTTAGTGATGGAACCCAGCCTTGAGCATGCTAGAGGAGTGCTCTACCACTGAGCTACACCCCAAGCTGGATAAACTCATTTGATCCTCACAAAAAAACCTAAGAAGGGGATGAGCCCACCATATGATCCTGCTATTCCTCTTCTGGGTATTTTTCTAGGGGATTTAGAATCAGCACATTACAGTGACACAGCAATATATATGTTCATAGCAGCTCAATTTACAATAGCTAAATTATGGAAACAACCCAGATGTCCCTCACTGGATGAATGGATCCAAAAACTGTGGTACATATATACCATGGAGTTCTACTCAGCAAATTAGAAACAATGATATTGCAGCCTTTGCAGGTAAATGGATGGCTATGGAAGAAATTATGCTGAGTGAAATCAGCATAACCCAGGAACCAAGGGTTGAATGTCTTCACTCATCTGTGGATGCTGGAGCTAGACCTTGGCCATTGAGAAAGGAGGTCTATTATCATGTTTTAAATCCAGATAAGGTGTAATGTTTTACAACCTGATACATTTTTAGAGATGTTTTGGGAAGGGGAGGGGAGGGATAAGGGTGAGTAATTGGGGGTGCACTTTTGGGGGTAAATCTAATCTTCAGAAGCTGTATATATATTATATTATTTCATTAGAAGATTTTGTGATTGTTCAACAAATAAATTTCTGAATTAAAAAAAAAGAAAATCGCATTGCCATACAATCACACAAAGCGAATAAATGTATTAAGGATCCAAAGACAAAAACGAAACAACAAAAACATTCTTCACTACCAAAAGTTTAGAACATACCTTCAAAAGCCAGTTCACTTCACAGCCAATGGAGTTGATAACCCTGCTATGTCACAATATGGTTACAGGGGATTTGGAGTATTGTCCAGTTCTAAATAAAATGTCCCAAAGAATACAGAAAAAAATAAAAACCTAAGAAGTAGAAACTAGTACTAGCCTATTTTACTGATGAGACCACTGAGGCACAGATTAAAAGTATGTGACCAAGCTTTTCACCCAGAATCCACATTCTCCCAACCACTTTGTCAGGTCACATACCAGTGGGGAGCTTGCCACCCATCCAGCCCCAGAGATGGCCACTACTATCACCAACCCCCACTGCTCATGTTTCCCTCTCTTTTCTTTTAAAGACCTATTTTCAAGCCAAGGAAAGCTTAATTTCAAGACAGTGTTTTGGGGAAATTTACTACATTTTCCGTAGACGGAGGTCTGAATGAACACATGTGGTCGGGGGAAGTTTTATTTTTTTAATTTTAATTTTTTTGTAAGGTGAGAGGTGGATTGTCTATTATGATTTCACATTGTTAGAAAGAAAAATAATAATAAATGCAACTCCCGGCAGAGCCCCTGCTTCTCCCTCCCTCCCGCTCCCCTCCGCCTAGGCTGTTTTCCTCTTCAGTCAGCGTTGTTCTGCAGTCTCATCAGAATATCCACCAAGAAGACGTGGCGATTCATCTTCTTGTTTTTCTTTCTCGCCTGGGCTCAGCACAGGCCAGGGCAGCCTGACAGAGGGGCCACAGGCTCAGTGACCCCCTGCCCCTCCCAGCAACTGGTGGGGAGGCAGACGGGTCCCCATCCCTGTCCTCCCCCTTATCTGCCCCACACAGTGAAGGGGAGGGCCCTAGGCTGCAGGGAGTGCTAATTGAATGTCTCAGTGCTGGCTGGAGGTGCAGTGTCAGGGATCTGAGACAAAGCACAGCTAAGGGAGGTCGGTGGGAGAAAGGCAGAAGGACTGCGGAAAGGCAGGCAGGCAGGCAGGCATGGTGGGGGGGTGCAATGGGGTTCTCTCTCACTTCCCTAACTATTCATCGGTATCAAGCACGATTTGAAAACCCCAAATAAGGAAGTGGGGATGGATTCCTTAGTATCAAACCAGGCATGAATATTCAGAGAGCTCAGTTTATTTCACAAAGGGAGAAACTGAGGCTCAGAGACGCTGGCTGCACAGAAGGCTTCCAGTCTACACTGGCGCCTGGACCCAGCTCCCCTGCAGAGCGCTGGGTGGTCAATCGGAACATAACAGGCGGGGTCTCTGAAGCCTTGGAAAGGCTGACTTGCTCCCACTCAGGATATATTACCAAGCACAACCCCTTTTGGGGACCCCTCACATTTTGTCTGACTAATTTGACCATTACCTTCCCTCCTTCAGCTTTTATCAGCAGCCTGTCTGTGGTTTATGACTCAGTGCCTGAGAACAGAATTCCCAGGTCCACAGAACAGGCCTCCACTCCAGCCCATGCCTGCTGGGCAGTTATCACAGCACTGATAGCTCACTCTTTAGCTGAAACCCCAGCTCTGGTGTATGTTAGATTTCTAAAAGGGGGAAAAGGACAAGATAATTTCCACTTTGTGAGGGGGTGCAGCCTGCCCTACCCAAGAGGTCTTGTAGGTGGTGTTTGTTTTAATAAGCAACTTATTATGTGCTGGGGGACGAGGGCACGGGGGTGGGAAAGTGGGAAAGGGAAGTCCCCAGGGTGTTGCATAATAACACTCCGGCACCTTGGGAATACTTCCGGATGTGTGGGCTTCTGAAAAGTGAATGGGAATGTCCCCATAAATCTGTCACCCGCCCTCACACTGGTGTTACTGATCCAGTGAAAACAGCCCTTCTAAACGTTCAGTGATGACGACATGATGGTGGAGAGGGGGAGGAGTGGAAGGAGGGGTGAAGGAGGAGAAAAGAAAAGTAGACAGAGGAAGGAAGAGAGGGAGGAAGGAGGGAAGTAAGTCATTCCCGTGGCAGAGTAGAAAAATCAGGGGTGTCTGCTTAGTCTAAATATAGGGTCAGGCTTCTGTGAGTCCTGTGACTTTGAGCTATCACAGCGGGTCTCAGATGATACCTCTGGAAATGGGAGACCCCAGTAGAGTCACAATAATTGAAAATACATAACGCTGGGCTACCATCTAGCCACCCGCAAAAGGTGATTATCACTGATGACCCCCTCCTCCAAACAACCTGCTGCCACCCAGACACACACTATGCATACCAGGAATGGAGCTAAACGTCACAGTAGCTTATGAGGGCAATTTTCATTCAGGATTCTAAGTAACAATCAATAGAAACCAACTTTGGATAACTTAAGCACAGCAAGAAAACAATCTATTTTTTAAAAAAATATATTTAAATGGATATTTTTGGAGGACTCTCTGGGAGAGATGGAGAGCCAGGATTCGGTCCTAGAACTGGTCTGGTGAAGGGATCCAAAGCTTCTGTTATGTCACCTCAACTCTCAAGCTACTAGATGCTGTCCCTGGTACTTCGGAAACTGTCATGTGTGTGGCCACTCCCTCCTCTGTCATCCAAATGGTTTCTGCAGAGTTCCTATGTCTTATTACCCTAGCTTCCGATTCCAAGTGTTGGTCTGTTGTGTCTGTTGTGGGACAGAGGGAAAGTCTGGGCTGTGTGGCTGTGCTCCTGCTACAAGGGTGACTGACAGAAGGAGAAGGTTGGATTTCAACTTTTCTAGTGAGGCTTGGAGAATGATACGAGCGATTCATGTAACATGAAGATTAGGAGGATAATTACCCAAATCTAGGAAAGGAATTCAGATAGTAAGCATCCAAAACTATTGGTAAATATCTTCCCCAGATGGGTCCTAGAACTTTCATGTTTTCTGGAAGAGAACACAGAGGCTTAGCCAAGGTCATGTACCCCAAATGTGAAGTCTCACCAAAGCCTTTCCTTGGCCACTGTCTGACTACTATCCTTAATGCATGTAATGATGCATGCAATGTCAACCCTAGCAAAGCCATCTACTCTGATCCCACTGCTCTGACTCACTGACCCTCGATCTTCTGGGAGCCAGTCACTATCTCTTCTTCCTTTGTTTCTTTTAGAGGAACAAAATTTTCTACGATCAAGTTATGGAGTTTGTCCTTGGAGTGTAGTCCCTGAGAGCTAAGATCTACAGATGAACTCTCTACTGCCTGGAATGCCTATTTCTGGGAGTGTCTATAATGAGATTCCAATGGCCAGTGAAGGGTACAGCTAAGGTCTTTCTTCTGACACAAATGCCACTCGATATACAGGTGTAAGAAAGAACCTTCCCAGGACAACATTCACACCACTGTCCATTTTGTATTGTATGACAAAAACTTTGGTCACATCATGAATTTTCATAATGATGTGCTCCTCACACCTGACACTGTAAGATCAGGTGTTTTTTTTTGTCTTTTTCTTTTCAAGTAGCTTACCAGCGTGCTCTGAGCCCAGACTCTCAAGGTTTCCATGTAGCTAAACTATTTAACCCTTTAGCTTTAGTTTACCAACCCTTATCTCCACTTCCTGTTTTGCAAAAGCAGTGCATAAAAGAGTAGTCATGAGAATGAGTTTATAAATGTGCTTGGGATGTCACTGATGTACAGTAAAAATCATCAGTAACAGCAGAACAAGTGAGAGAGTAAAAAGCTATAAAGTGGAGCTAAGAGCACCCAAGTCTCATCCTCTTGGTATCTCTTTTGATTTCATCTCTTCCTTCAAAATTTCAGTTAACACAGTTTGATCTAGTCCAAAACAATCATTTTGGCCAAAGTACAGATGGGCAGGGGAGGTGTAAGAAGGCAGGGCAACCTGGGGCAAGACCCACAATCCAGTGCTCTTCTCACAAGATTCTCCCAGGCCCCACCACTGTGTACTTAATATTCTTTTTTTCAAGGAAATGGTGAATGATGTCATAATTTTCATCTATTCTGCATCAGTATTCAATCACCACATCCATGAACCAGGGATTGACACATGGTAAAGAGACAGATAATGAATATTTTGGTTCTTTGAGCAATCTGTTGAAACCACTGTCCTGTGTCTTAGCAAGAAAACAGCTATAGAGCACATGGAAATAAACCAGTGTAGCTGTGTTCCAATAAAATTTCATTTACAAATACGGGGACTAGATTGGTTTGTGCTCTTGGACCATAGTTTGTAGACCTCTTCCATGATGATGAGTTTCTACTTATGAGAATCTTTCTTGTTATTGTTAACAAGTTTTAAAGCAACATAGTACAGATATTAGGGTTTAAGCATCTCTTTTTTTAGTACCACATCAGACCTTCTTACCAGAAACACCTAGGTTACAAGTCACATTAGTGTGAGCGGCATAGGCTGATATTTTTCCAGCATTGGCTGAGGGTAGTGTTGGATGCCAATGAGGATGGGGGTGGGTAAAGGTGAGGATTTAGTTTGAGTAGAGCCCTTGATTATGAGGAATTCAGCCACATATATTGGAAACCACACAACGAACATCCAGGTTCTTAGAGACCTCTTAACCCAATCATCTTCATGTACAACAGGTAAACTGAGGCCCAGCACAGGGAAGCCGCTTGGCTAGCTTTATGCAAGTTCTTACCACAGCTAGGACCAGAGCCTGACATTTTGAATTTTAATCCAAAGTTCTTTCTGCCACTCTACCAGGTGAGTATCAAGCTTTTACTATGTAGCGTAGTCAACTCAACAGAGAAAACACACTCTGTTGCAATTTCATAACCCAAGGTCCTGCCTAGGAATTCCCATGTCCTTCCTTCTTTTCAACCACAAACATCCGCAGAGTACCTTTATTGTGCTGCTCAGCCCCTATTGGTACCAAGGAGATAGTTAGTAGGTGCTCAATAAATGTGTGTTGGCAATAAAACAAAGAGTAAGGGATGCATGGTTTTTGCCCTCAGGGCAGGAGATCCACTGGGACAAAGAATATCTAAACACACCCCTGTAACATGCTGCAGATGCAAGGATGCGATGACAACTCCTTCCCTTTAGTCCTCCTAGAAAATTGCTTTTCAGGGAGAAATCTTCCCACCAAGGTTTTCATCCCCTCTGTAGCTGCCCCTTCCCTTTTCAGATAGAGCACCTCTGTCTTTTGTACTTGCAAATGAATTGTGATTAGTTTTCACCTCCAGCCCAGGGGATTAGCTGGGGGACCTTTGATCTTCAGGTATCGATTTGCATCTTAAAGGAAGTATGATCTCATCTGGGCCAGCTCAAAATTCCATCCCTGCCCCCAACCCCAGTCTGTTTAGCAGCCTCGGGCTGGCCAGGGCCTCCCAAGTGGGGCTGAAACAACAAGATCAGCCAGATTCTGTGAGAAGGCAGAGGAAAACACGTTTCCCATCTGACTCAGTAAAGGTGGGAAAAGGACAAGTGCTTTCTAAACACAGGCTGGTCTGCTCTGTCTCCTCCTTCAGATCAGAGAGACTGCCCTGGTTCTGAGTCTGCAGCACAGACCAAGGCATCTCCTGGATCCTGGCTAGAGGCTGTGCAGCAAAATGAGCTGAGTACAAACTTGAGAATCAGAATCAGGTTCAAGTCTGGGATCTGCCTTTAATCGCTTTCCATCCTGGACAAGTTTCACCATCTCCCTGACTTTTGATTCCTATCACCTTTAAAGAATAAAAGCCTTACACATCTTCAGTAATAGCCATTCTAGACAGTTGGTGTGAAGAAAAGCAATAACAATTGTAAGGTAAATCTTGACCAAAATTGGTCACCCGTTGTCATTATCTATTAGAGCCGAAGTTGTTGAGGGTAGGAATATCTGCGTTTTTTTTCTTGTTTGTATTTTTTTTTTTGTTTTACTATATTCCTTGGCACCTACAACAGTGCCTGACATATAGGAGGCACTCAATAAATGTGCAAAACAAGAGGGTACATCATCAAGTGGCCATAACCATTGTTACCATGGTAACTGACCCATCAGCCAGATACAAGGCGGAGACTTACCAATGCAATTGAAGGAAACTTCTTGCTGGCAGAAAAGGGAGCAGCCATCACCATTGATCTTATTCATGTCATCACATTCTTCACCTTGACCTCTGCAGTGGACACAGAAGAGAAATTTTCCATATCAGTTTTAAAACCAAGGCTGGACTGGAGAGTCCCTCTATGGCCCATGAAGCTCCCATGGGACCCGTCCCAATCCCTTTTATTTCCAGGTTTGTTTCTTCACCTTTAAAATGACATTCATCAAATGTGATATGTAGAAAATACTACTATATTTGCCTCATTTTTTGTTTCTGATGAGGCAGTAGAATTCGTGTTTTAAAGTCATTCTTTGAAATCTTGTCAGATAAATTAACAAGTCAGCTGGGAGTAAGAAATGGATGGATAAGCGAACAAACTCATGAACAGATCTTGCTCCCACAGTGGAGCAACATGGAATAATTTCCAACACCTGAGGATAAGTTCGAAGAGATTGGGACAGGCAGAAAATGAGCAATACTCATATTCCAAATTGGGCTTAGGTGAGGAGGAGAAAGTACATATAAAATAGAGAGACTGGGTAGATCGTTGCTTTCTGGAAAGTTCCTGAACTTTCAGAAACAGAAAACTCAAGTTAGAGCCCCATGATTCAAATTAAATGGGAAATTTTGTGTGAATGGTTTGGTCTCTCTATCTGATCTTTCTGACTTAAATTTAAATTAAAAGTATACATAAGGGGCTGGAGAGGTGGCTCGGCAGTAGAGTGCTTGCCTGGCATGCGCAAGGGTCTCTGTTTGAACTCTAGCACCACATACACAACTAAGTGGAAGAAAATAAATAACAAGATGAAAAAATAAATGAAAAATTGACTTTTTCTCTCTCTCTCAAAAAAAGTAAATATAATTAAAATGCTATTCCTCACTCACGGTAGACACATTTCAAGTACACAAGAGCCACTGTGGCTAGTGGCTACAGTATTGGACAGCACTGAACACATCCATCATCCCAGAAAAGTCCATTGAACAGTGCTCTTGTACGTGCTGTGTCTGTTTTCTCACGCATTAAAATGGAGATGATCTGCTTCCGCTGTGGAGTTAGGTGTAATAATGGAAGGAGAGTGGCTGGCATGGTGTGCGTCATACAATAGATGCTCAGGGAATCACATTTCCCATTCCCTTTGCCTTGGGAGGTCTCTGCAGAGTGTAGGCAACTGTCTCTCCCTCCCCAGAGACCAGCTGGGACCTGTCACAGGATGGAAGAGGCCTCAGACTTTTGCTTTTACTCAGGCAATTAACACCAGGCTATGTTTGTTGTTTCTAGAAAGTGTCAGAGTAGCAAGATAGGTGCCTCCCGCAATCAATCCTTAAGATGGCCTAGGACAGTGCATTGATCTCCAAAGAGCCACCCAGGTTCTCACCAGTCTGCAAACTCATGAGCAAAGAAGTTCATATTCCTAGCTGGTTCCAGGCATCTGCTGACATTCTGCTTCTTACGTATTTCTTAGGATTATTTGGGGGAGATACACTGCTTTAAAAAAAAAAAAAGCCTGGACTGGTTCCAACCTGCATTCCATCACCACCCAATAGGTAAGTTCTATTGGTTTAAGCAAAACATTAGGGTCACCACAAATATCTTCTAGGCTTGACAGATCTATCATTAGATAGAGAGGTTCTGAGAAACTTTCTTTGACCTCTCAAGCTGGAGTGGGTAGCTGTCATTCTCTGTGTTCATAGACATCTTGTTCCATCTATCACATTAATTGTCAAACTGATGCCTTTGCCTATGACTTGAGAGGCCCCTATAATGGGGTGTGAGATGCCCAAGGGAGTGACTGAATCTTCCACATCTTAGTACCCTGGTATCTGGCACAGTGCCTGGGTTCTAGGCAATACACAGCCGCTCCTTTCCTTTCTGGTTTTGTAGAGTTCTCAAATTGAACAAGCAAGGGGATGATAAATGCAGACAAGAGCCTGGGTCCTCAGTTTGAGTACCAGTTCAATTCCTTACTGGGTGTGTAAGCTTGAGAAAACTGCCTTAATCTCTTTGTGCATTAGTTGTCTTTTCTATGCAATATGATAATAGGACCACCATATGCTGGTTGGGAAGAGATAAAAATGTAGTGTGGAGCCTCACACATAGCAGAGGTCCAATAACTGTTTATAAATATTGTTCTTATCATAATTTTCCTCCAGTGCTTTCATCTTTGGCTACACATGAAACTGGAGGAATCTGATGCTGCGGGCATTTACAACAAAGTGTTTGTCCATTGGAAGCCTCATTGAGTCTGAGACCACCCATATTTCTTTGTAAATTCCATTACCCATAGCTAGGATGATAATTCTCCTTTTTTCCAAGGTTTCTTCTACCCTTTTCCCCTCCTTCCCTTCCTTTCTTCCTTCCTTCTTTTCCATAGTGGAGAATCTATAAGTTGCATACAGTTTTTTACACAATACGTCAAGAAATACTTGGTTTCTGCAGGTAACTTAAGTATTTGAGGTCTTTGTGAGACACCAGTTCTAGGTAAACATACTTAAAATTCCTATTTAATTATGAATATTATATAAATTTAGTGATAATGATGATGATAGTTTTAGATCAGCAAGAAGAATGATTACCATTTGCAGTGTTTTATCAATGTATCTATATCTATCTCCAAAATAGATAGACTGAGTTGTGCATTAGGATTCCAAGTCCTGGTGAGCTCTTTTTTAAAATTTAGTTTTGCTAAATTAGCAAATTCCAAATTATAATTTCAGGTATGGAACCCAAGACCTTGCACATGCTAGGCAAGTGCGCTACCACTGGGCTCATCCCTAGTACTTGGAGGTGGATCTGAAATACCAACAACAATCATGGGTTTCATTCTTGGACAGGTGATGAACTTTATAATCTGTGCTGAAACTCTTGGCAATTAGCTGATTTGCACCATTACCCAAAACTTAAAACTCCTTACATTATGTCCTCAAAATTAGCATTTTGACTATTCTGTTTTGAAATTACAGATGATTGTGCAGTACATCCAATACATAAATCTATATATTCCTGAGAGATACTGCTTATGTAAGAAATCACAGTTCTTATATAGATCATTATTATCAGAAGAACAAGAATATATCTTAAATGTTTATAACTTATATTTTACCCAACAACTGGGCTTTGAAATGTTTTATTCAGCCAATGTGTGAACTTCATTTGCTGTAACACATAAAACAATATTATTTTTAAGGTCTTAAAATGGCATTCTTTATTTCAAAAACTTGAGTTAGGAGCTGGAGCCGTGGCTTGGCTTTTAAGGCGCTTGCCTGGCATGAGCTAATACGCGAGTTCAAACCCCAGCACCATGTACACAACGAAGAGTCCGAGGAATGAAAGTCACACGAAAAACTAAATAAAAATTGCTTCTCTCTCTCTCTCTCTGTCCCTTCTTTCTTTAAAAAAACAAACAAACTTGAGTTAGTACCTCTCCACTCTCCTTTAACAGTTGATATATTTCCATGGGTGGCAGGTGGGAAGTAGAGTATAGAATACCTTTTTGCACAGAAAGTTGAAAAGATACCATTTAGTGTCCTCATCTGATCATGGTTGCAAGCCATTCATTATTTCCTTCAATGTTCTGTAATCATTAGAAAGCATGCCGCTGTCCAGCAACTCTGTTTACCAGAGTTTCGAGCCAACTCTTCTTACAGAACTGCAACACCCTTCTCTACTCTAGCTGGTCTTTTTATCCCAGTACAGGTTTCCAATTTACATTGCTCCCACACAATCATCAGTAACAGATTAAATGGTTCTTCTCCCTCCAGCATTAGTGTTAGTGATAAACAGAGTCATCTAGCACTTCCCTTTCATGTATGTACTGTACCTGAGAGCTGACTGATGTTCTGCACATCAGTGGTTTCATCCAGCTGTGAAGCAAATGCTCTCTTTACACTGCCCCTTCCGCTACAGCAATAGCAATTGCAATTCCATGTTGCACAGATACGATGTGACACCCAACGGTGCCATTTAATGAAGGAATTCTGCCAATAGCTTGTTTTGCTCTCTCCACACATAATGTTTATCATTAAATCTATCAATAGTTTTAAAATCTCTTAGTGATAAGGCCACTTGCAAATAAACATATTAGTGATAAGAGCCATATTTTTAGCAACAAAAAAACTTAATTTTGAATTATTGTTGGTCTCTTCTCTACCTCTAGGGATAAAATTCTAAATTTTGTGCCAGAAAAGATTTTTGTGCTTATTCTGGAGGAGAAAAAATCCAAAAGTTTATTTATTTATTTTTTAAAATAATACCAAACTCTTGATGGCCTCTTGCCTGTGTTTGGCAGTTGTATACCGTCTTTCCCTGAGGGCCACAGGATGAATGAGCTGATAATCCCATGTAATTCATCTCTTAGATGTGCACCTGCATATATTCTAATTTCCTTTTGGGTTGAAATCTTTACATTCATCGATTCATTTGCTTCGGTGTGCTCATACTCAAATTTAATATTCACTCTAGAATGCTATTTGCTATTTATGTTTCAACATTATACTTGTCTATTTTTATGAGTCTTTGCCCAATTTCTAAAATGTTGATCTCCTGTTTTAGCACATGCAAATGGTAGCAGCACAGAATGTGAACACATTTTAATGTAGATGAACTGTGTCCTGTTAACTGCACGCAGGTAATGACAGAGAAGATGAACAGAATCCTTAGAGCCATCCGAAACAATGAAGAACAAGGGCAAAATGGTAGCAAGTGCGTCATGGTCATGGTTCTCCTGACTAGATCATGTATTCTACTACATACTTGAGAAATGAATGTGTTCAAAAGGCAAAAAACAAAACAAAACAAAACCAAAAGAGAGTCATTAATTTTCTTCCAAGGCCAGCAAATTACTTGAAGATGAATGGACAGACAGCTAGGGAGTCACTGGTAACTCACAGCTCATGTACTGAAGAACATCTCATGAGCTCCTCTATTCCACCCTGACCATCCCTTGGCCTAATTAGTATCCCCTCTCCTCTGTCCTTAGAGTTACTTACTTCTGGATGATCCCATCACCACAGTATCCACTCCCATGGATGTATATGGCAGCAGGTGATGGCTCACTTTCTTCAGTTCCTGAAATGGTGACAACCCAGTACTGGTACATACTGCCAAGTTTTAGATCTCTGGAAAATGCAAAGAAGATTATTAGCTATATTGATAAAATGCTGGGGGCAGATTGGCAGACAATAAAAAATTGATTCCTTTGTGTATATTCTATCAGTCTCATTCCTTTTGAAAATGAAATGCACATTTAGTTTTCAATACTTTTATTGTCTACTAGGGTGAAGATCCTCTGCTAAGCATAATGAACTGCACCAAAAATGTACACCAATAAAAACTAGCATCAACTCATTGATGACCATGTATGTATGGTACAGGAGTTTTCCCCCTTTAATTTAAATTTTGCAACAAACCTGGTAGAAAAGTATCAGATAACATGTGGTCAGTAATGAAAATGTTCGAGAGAAAGCCATTCAGTAAAAATAAATACAATAAAGTACAGAGATGGAAAATTACCACATCAGATTCTCTGGGCACTATATGATCATTTTCTCACATTCTAAGACCTTTACGAAACCCCATTATGCCTGTGCAAGGCCTTCCCTTGTGCTGAATTTATAGTGACTCCATCCTACCCACCACCTGCTCCTCCCTAGGTCTCTCATTTTTTGCCTGAAATAATAATGGCAGCATCCATTAACTGAATTTTGGCCTTGGGCTAAGCATTTTCTGTTTATTTTCTCATTTGAGAATCAAAATAGCCCTCTATGAGCTATGAGTACTAGCATTTTCTTTCTTCTTCTTTTTTTTTTTTTGCGTATTTGCATTTTCATAGTGACTTCACAGATAATGAATCTGAGGCATAAAGAGATTAAACAACTTGCTTACAAACACAGTGCTACTGAATGAGATCCTATACTCTGTCTCCTGTCTCCCAATTTTAGGTCTGTCTTAATAATCTCATCCTTTGCAAAGTTTTATCTTGTCCTGTAACTGAAATTCTGGTTCCTGCCAGATTTCCAACAGGCCATGACTACGTATCTCCTCTGACCTCAAGACCTTGTGGAGCCTGCCTTTCTCACAAAGAAAAGACCAAACAAACCCAGCTCTTGCCAATCATGCTCTGAGACAAATGCATGTCCATGTCAATTTCACACGAAGAAATCTCCACTCCTATTTTCTTTTTGATTGTTTTCAGAGGGGGATGTTATTCTACTTTGTCATCTCCCTCTGCACCAATTATTCATCTTTAATAATAAAAAAGTGCCATGGGAAAAAACAGAAAATGATAATGAAGGGAATTCCTATCAGATTCCACACTTGAAGGAGGTGGATTTCATAAACAAAAGGACAATGTCAAAAAAAAACCCCTCAAGTTCTCCTGCCCATCTGTTATTTCAGCTGCTGTTGGAGCTGGGGCTGTTTGGATAAGGCCAACAAGATAACAGGTGCAGGGGCCACTGACAAAGGCCTTCCGATTCTCAATGAAGCACTTACTTGGGAGTTTAGGAGCAACAAGGGATTCTGGTGAGGAACACAACCTTGCTGAGGATGTTAGAATAATTACCCCCAAAAGGAGTTTATATTAGCAGCACTAGAGTGGTTACTAATTTTTTTAATTAATTTATTTTTTTAAAGAGAAGGATGGTGACAGAGAACAAAATTGATTTAGTTTTTCAGGTGGTTTTTGTTGCTCTGACTCTTTGTTCTATATGTAGCGCTTGAGTTTGAACAAGCAACGTCATGCATGCTACAAGTGCTATAACCACTGAGCCACTGCTCCAGCCCCAGTAGCTACTAATTTTGAGGGTAGACCAGAAGTTCCTGGAGACTCTATCAGTATTCTGTCAATTACAATTAAGCAGGCAAAGGCATAAAAATCTTGAGCTGCCATATGTATAAATGATAGTTGCATTGTAAACCCCTAGGGTGACAATTTATTGATAGAATTATAGGTTTCACAATTTTAAACTTATTGACACTTTTATTCAGCTCTGGACTAATGAACATATAGCTTTTGTGGCGATTCTTCTAAAACTGGCATGGGATGAGGGAGAAAGTGGTAATCCCAGGGGATACATAAAGGCAAAAGATAAATATATCATGCATTCTATTACAGATTCATTTTGCTTCAAAATATGGGGCTGTGTTCTATATTTGAAGAATACGGCCACATTAAGGACTAAAATAAGAAATTTGCTTCAGGCTACATCCCAGGCCATGGAGGGCACATGGTCACTGTCTGAGCAGATGGGGCACTTCTATAGAAAAGCTTGCCAGTGTGAAAAGTATTGCTCTACATCGTTTTTCATTTCTGATGTGTGTCACGAATGATTTGTGGCTAATAATATTTAAGGTAGTGGGCTCATCTTTGTGAATGTTTTCCTTCTCCTCCCTACACTTGCCCTCATTTCCTCCCATCTTCCTCCTTAATAAACAACAACTTAGATAAGCAAACACATGTTTATGCCCTGCCTTTATTTTTTTAGCTAGGAAGTCACTGCCAGGTGTTTTACCTCTCTGAGTCTATTTCAAATCAATCATAAACCCAATATCACAGCATTTTCTTGCAGATTGAATGTGAGAACAAATTAAAAGCACATATATTTCCAGCCTATGATAAACAGTTAATAAATGCTAATCTTTTGTTATCCATGTTTAATTACCAACGTTCTCATCTATTGCAGTTATGCTATGGTCTCTTTAACAGAAGAGATGGAGAGACAGATAATTGCTTATAACTCTGGGTAAGTAAACTCATGAATATGGTGGCATCGTAACATGTGTGCCAAATCTTGATGCTTTCTCTTTTCTGCCACCTGGCTGGGAAATAATCCATTTATTCTGCTTCCAGGTGACCCATTCCAACTTTCTAAAATTCTGGATTCTGGCTTTGTCTTTACCCTGGGGTCCACCCACTAAGGACACATCAAATTGTAGAGGAACTTTACTGACCCTCTTTCCTCTCACTGGGTTTGCAAGATTCCTGTATCATTATTTCACTGAAGACTGACAGCATCTGCTGGAGAGGCAGGGACTGTCATCCTAAGTTTTTAGAAAGGAAAACAGAAGCCCAAGTCACTCTGCAAAAAGAGGAGGAAAGAGGACAGATAGAATTGCTACTCAAATGATTCAGTTTTGCCACCAAAAAATGCCCGTGTTAAAACTATAGTTTTCTCCAGGGTAAAGTCAAAACTAATGCTAAACACAGTCTCTTTTGTCAAGAACCCTGATAGAATATAATTTTTTTTTTCAGAAGGAGAAGCTAGTGACCTCTGAGGACTTTGCTGGAGATTAGAACCTATTTTATGGTTGGTCTAAAAGTAGGACATTTATATCAAGTTGTTCCTTTCAGCAGCTTCTAAAGCCATCTGGAAAGTGGTACAGTGCCATTGAACTCTTTCCCCTTCTTCACCTCCATCTCCAGGTGGACCTACATTCTCCCCACCAATCTCTCACATCACTATTTCTTTCTTTGTCCCTCTGCTATAAGCATCTCAACTTTGAAGGCTAAAGCAACCTCTGGCTTGCTTCCTGCTTCTAGTGCCTCCCTTCCCCAGTCTTGCCAACACTGTCAGGTTATTCTCAGATTCCCAAGTCACTCCCCAGCTCAAAACCTTTTCCTTTAGTGCAGTAATAGGAATTGCCACTAAGCCAAAACTTCCCATTCACTCTTTCTTTGGAACTAATACTTCAGCACTTCATCTGAGATAAATGTGATTATTTTGGCCACTTCTGATTTCTGTCATAGCATTTGGAATACCATTTTTAAGTTTCTTTACTAAAAAAAAAAAAAACCCAAAAACTAAAAAACAAAAAACTTTTAACTATCATTAATGCTTAATTACCAATTCTCAAACTGCTTCTCAGATTAATTTTACATTCCCAGCTAATAAATTTAAACCTGATGGGTTGTTGGTTAGTGCTGAAGGTCTGTTTTGTGGATCTTTCATATGACTTTCTATAAAAAAAAATTCCAGCATTTTGCCATCATTCTTTCACAAGCATCTACAAATGACATCTCTGCCCTTAGGTTTGCATTTCTGATATTTGGAAACCAAAAATGCTGGCATTTCTCATTGATAGGATTTTTATTGATGCTCCTCCTCAGAAATGTCACATTGATGGCAAATGCCTATCAAATTTGGTGCACAATCTTATGCTAAAACTTAGTTTTTGATCATGAACTTATTATATTGCGAATACTAAAAATGTACATGGTAGCCAAGCACCTTGTGACTTAAAGCGTAAATATTTAACTATTCATTTTAAATGCATATTTTAAACTTGTTGGTATTTACTTAATATTATGATATGTCAATTAAAATCTATGTGAACTTTGTAGGCAAGTCACTTCAATTCTTTGGGTCTCTTCTTTTGTCTTTTAATTAGGATATATGATTCTTGTTCCATATTGCTGTTGAAGATAAAATAAAACACAAAACTCCTGTAGGAGTGAGGAAGAGAGCCCTACTACACGATAGAAATATGTATTCTGTTTTATTCGGGAACCTCTTTGAGTTCTTTGAGTTCTTTGAGTTCTTCATTGATCTCCTACTGTCTCCACATCATGGTGATCATTTACCATGGTCCATTTCCCAAAGAAGTCTCTATATCTAAACTGTGTTTAAACTCTTTAACACTCCACCTTCTGGAATAATAATTGCAAGCACAGTTTCAATTTGCCGTCTATTTGTCATATGCGCTATACTATGCCTTATACTTACTATGTATAATTTCAATCAAAATAAGTCCCTTGAATAATTATTATTGTTTCCTTTTCGTCAGGTGTTGAAACTAACACATAGGGAGATTAAGCTATGTGCCATTGCTTTCATCATGGGCAGGGACTTGAATCAAAGCTAGCTCCTTCCCAAGACTGTGCTTTTCAGATGTGGATGCCCCAGCTGTTACAGACTAGAAAATACACAAGGCTAGAAATCAAATGCCCTGGTTATGAACCAAGAAGTGTTTGCCTACAAAGACCACTTGGAAAAATCTAGAAGTCAGGAGGCACAAGTTTCCTGTTAAATACTACCACTGAACCAATGACCATACACAAGTCATTCCTCTCTCCAACCATTCATGTCTTCACGTACGAAATGGGAATTCAGGAAGGGTGTGATGCTCAGCTCTGCAATCCATAGTTCTAATTTAATGAGGAATGTAGTTTGCATCTTTCTGTCATGAACTTTTCTGCAGGCCAGAAGCTGCCGAGCTGTTAAAATGCTGCACTGAGAATGGGCGTAGGTCAGAACCTACCACCCAGATTGTGCTAGAAGACATAATGGAGAGACCACCTATGATGCCTCTGGCTCACGAAGAGCCCGAGTATTCCAGTCCACCCTTGGGCTAAGAATCAGAGGGTGATGCCTGGGCACTCGGCATGTCAGCTTGTAGCCAAGAATGGGAAAGGGAGGAAACAATCACTTTTTGAGGCTGAGATGATATGCCAGAGACTTCATACAATTATGAGTGTTTTAATTAGAAAATATTTAAATAAGATAGGAAAGTATACAGAGCACTCTAACAAGGGCTCATAGACTTACACCTTTGCTCTGACAAATTGCAACACTGGGCCATATTCTCTTCATACCTTTTATTTTAGGTAGGAAAGAAAAAAAATACTGATAAAATTTGAACACATCCGTGTGTCCTTGCACCTCATTTTCTTCTTAGGGATGTTTTAGGACTTTCTGTACACAGGAATTGATTTTCAGATTTTAAATTTCATAGACATTTTAATACATTATCATTACGCAGCAGGTTTTCTCCCTCAGCATTGTTTTGAGATTACACATTTTGATACAAGGAGACCTAGCTCATTTATTTGCACTGACATAAGTGTTTTACTAGATGCATATATCACACTTTAATTGGCCATTCTTTCCTGATAGGCACCTTGGTTGATTCTTTTATATTACTATTATTTAATCTTTTTATTTATTATTTCCAAAAATGTTGCATTAAATATTTGTTTTCATGATCTTCTGAAAACAGAGAAAGAGTTTTATGGGGAACACAGAGCAAAAATGACTATTTGTTAGGCTGACAGTAATTGCATTTTCAACTTTTACTACATATTGCCAAATAATTCTCCCAAATGGTTACACCAATTAGCATGTCTACCAGCAGACTACCCATTGCTTCAGGTCCTTGCCAGCACCTGATTCTGCCAAAGATTTAATTTTTTGCCAATCTGATTAATTATTAAATGGTATTTAATTATTGCATTATTATCCTTTCCTTCATTATTAGCAAACCTAAGTATCTTTTCATTAATTTGTTAACTATTCACATTTTCACCCATGTGGACTGCCTGTTCATTATTTTGCCTATTTTAAGTTGAGTTATTTCTGTTTTTCTGTATTAATATATAGTTATTTACACATACAGGGTCCTAATTATTTATAATTAATAGTTCTGTAAAATACCATTTCTGAGTCTGTTACTCTTTTTTTTTTCTTACTTTATGATGCTTTGTTGAACAGAAAATTTTAATTGTTTTCTTCATGATTTGTCCTTTCTTTTGTTGTGGAATATTTCTTTACTCATAAAATAGTCTGCCCTATTTCCTTTCAGTAGGAAGATTTAAGATTTGTTTTTACACGTATGGCTTCAATTAATCACAATATAATTTGAAAAGTGATGTGAAGTAAGGATTGTCCCCTGACTCCAAATACTTTCCCAGCATTAATTAATCCTTTTAGGATAATCAATTCATTACTGAATCATAAAAACTTCTTGCCATACATAATTTCAGGACTTGCATTAGTTTGCTTTTGGGTTATTTGGCTTTATTGGTCTATTTTTTCCCTCTTATCTTAGCAATGACTATCTTAATTTCCATATCTACATAAAAGTTTTTATTTATGTTATGAGGTCATTCTGTACACTGGTTTTCTCCTGCAAAAGTCTCCTCTTTCTCATGGATTTTAAGTTTCATTTTAAAAATGTCTGTTTGAATTTTGATTCAGTTTCTCCCCCTGTCCCCCACCTCCCCAGGTACTGGAAATTGAACCCAGGAACGATACACTGAGCTATATCTTAGCACTTTCTAGTTTTTATTTTGAGACAGGGTCTCACAAAGTCACTGAGGTTGCTCTTGAACTTGTGATCCTTCTGCCTCAGCTTCACAAATCACTGGGATTAGATGTGTGAACCACCATGTTGGGCATATTCCAATTTCAATGAATATCTAGATGTATTTGAGTAAAAAGGACATTTTTGTGACATTTTGTCCTCCCATTTATACAAATAGTTTATCTTCTAATTTATTACAGGTATTCTTTTATGGTTTCAGTAAAGTTTTAAAGCTTTCTTCATAAAAAATTTGATGATTTTTTTTATTGGGAATATATTTCTAACTCAATGCATTTTACAGATGACAGGACTATAATAAACGGTGACTTCTATCTATTCATCTATCACCCATAAATACACTGAGTGGAGTCTAAATTCCAACATGGGGATGATAAAAATAAATGGGCTATGTAAATTGATAATTTAGAAGTCCTTATATAGGTTTTATTAATTCTGATTTGTTGATTCTTATTAATTTCTCTATGTAGCCTCCTTAGATGAGGAATAAAGTTTTTTCTTCATTTTCAATGCTTAGATTTGAAAATTTCTCTTTCTTATCTAGCTACGGTACACAAGACCAATGGCATTACTAGATATTCTTGATCTATGATCAACAAGAATATTTTGTATATTTTACCCAGCTTACTTTTTTTAAAAAAAATCAGGACAGGATTTAATTTTACAAAGAGTTTTTCTTTTTAAACTGTGCTTCCAGTAAAAAAAAAATCCTGTTTAAAAAAATAGTTTAATACACTAAAATTGCAAATCATGTTAGTAGACTACCTAATGGTAAACTTCTGGGGTAAGCCAGCTTTTAGATTAATGTGTGTGCTTTTGTAAATGTGTGGGTTTTAATACATCACTGAATTGTTTGGTAATATATGAGATTTTTTTATTTTTGGTCATAAGTTTCATTGACTGAAAAATTTTGTTTTTCATTTAGTTGAGTTTTTCTTTCTCATGCATAGCCTTATACATAGGAATCAAGTTCTGTGTGATATTGACTCTTTAATTTGTTAGGATTTGTTTTGTGTCCTCACAAAACATCCACTAATAGGATACTTATTACCAACGTCAAATTTGATTAAAAAAAGAGAAAGTCCTGATGTTGCTGCTGATCTTTGTTTTTGATGCCTTGTTTAATTTTGACATGTGAACTCTTGTTCAGAGTGTTTTAATCTATGTGAATCATGTGTGCCCCAGGTCAAGGTTATGTACGCCCTAAGAATAGCATCTAGGTATCCTTGAAACATCACTAACCTAGGGCCATTTTTTTTTCTTGTTAATTCCTTAGCTCAAGCATTTCCTGATCATATTGAGCAGTATCAGCTCAATCTTCAAACATCTGTATGGTATAAGATAATGATTGTATACCGGCACTCAGATTCTCATCCAGGAAAGTTTTAACTGTCACACTGTTAGGTAGCTGCTAAGCACATGCATATACATATATGTCCCCTGGTGTACCCTTTCATTCAGCACATAGGCTTTCAAGGGTCTTACCCTTGTTTTGAAATTCTTAGTTTTAATTCAGCACCTTGCAGAGTTGCAGGGTCAAATTTCCTTTTCTGGAATAAGCAAAAATATCCAGGCTACTCAATTGCCAAAACGAAAGACCTCCTTTATCCAAACTATACCAACAAGGCATTAGCTCCAAGGTTTGCCTGTTCAGTTCTCAGCTCTACCTTTTTTCTTGCATACCTTGCCCCTGGCAACATCCTTTTCTGTTTTTCTGAACTTAGTTATACATTTTTAAAAATGCTAATTATATCAGTTATATTTTTTCTATAATGTCCAGATGGATGTTTGTATTGGAAATATTTTTAGATTCAACAGTTCACCAGATTTTCACATATTATTTCTAAAATTCATCTGAAAGGTTTAAATCATTTCCATTTTTTTGATGGAGGCTCATTGCTGGTTAGTGATCTACCCAAGGTCAGGGACATAATTGTAGAGAAGGATTTAAATGATGTGGTTTGATGATAGAACCTTTGATTTTCCCATGTCATAGAGCTGACTCCTTGGATGAGCACACATTAGTAAGCCAGGCATTAATATTCAATAAAATGCAGAACTCTAAAACTATTTGGAGATAAGCTCCCCTTCATGGTTCTAGTGTTTAGGAAAGTTGCAACACAGACTAAAATATACCTTATTTTCTAGCTTCAGCTTTAACAAATCTCCTATTTCAAAAAAAAATTATCTTTTTGAGCTGGGAATTGAACCCAGGGCCTTGTGCATGGTAAGCAGGTGTTCTATCACTAAGTTACACCTTTAGCCCTCTAAGGTATCTTTAGAATGGAAGTTCACTTTGTTCTTAAATTGGAAAGTGATAACATATTATTCCAATTGTTTTATTTTTTCTAACCATAAAGATTATCCATGCCTATAATAAATCAGAGTGTCATATGAAAGAATTTATGTTTAAAAATAAAGTCTGTCAAATTCCATCACCCTGAGACAGTTATCAGGAATATTCTTATATTTGTTTCTATGTCTATTATTAACTCATGTACACACATAATTTTGCATGAATATAAGACCACAAATTGTAATATCACTTCATCTTTAATGATCATAAAAAAAGTATATGAAAAGTAAATCCAGCTACTTAGCTGTCTTATGCTAATCTAATTGTATTTATGATTTTGACTGTTTTTTTTCAAATTCTGAATAAATATATTTATATCCTTTCATATTTCATCCATTGGTCCATCCAAATAGCATTCACTAAATCATTTCAGGTTATTCTAGGTTTCTAGGTTGCAAAAATGAATAAAATATGGTCCTGTCTTTGGGATGGTCATAGACTAATGGAGAAGATATTAAAATTGATGGCTTTGATACAGTCCCCAAAATGTAGGGGGCTGTGGGAGTACAGAGGTATAACCCCTTAGATAATAGGGAGAATCTGAGATGTCCCAACCACATATACTGGCTTGAGTAGAGAAAGGTAAGAAATTAAGAAAAGATGAGAGGTGGCTTTCCAGGGAACTGATGTAATAAGAATTTTGGAAGAACAGTTTGGTAGCAGCATAGACACCTGGTTTAGGGGAAATGTGGAAAGGCAGTGCTGGTGGCAAAGAGACCAAAGTTGTTCCTCAATGCCACGGAAAGAGCAGAAATAAATGTACCTACCAAATTTTTGCCACTCTTCCGGAAACTTTCATGTTTTATTTTATTTAAATGGAGCTAAAACTTAAAATAGCATCTCTCTCCTCATTGGATGACATTAGAGATGTGATCAGTCTTAGTGCAAGATTTTTTGTCTTAATTTTCATACATTAAGATTATATACAGTCAAGTTTATCTAGTATGTTATAATAATATATTCTTTGATTACAACATTTTACAAGTATCACCCTGAATTCTTAAGGGAAACTCATTTCTGTCTTAGGCTGGGAGTTACTGTGGTTTTCCTTTTTACTGGTGGTGGTGGTGGGTGGTTTGTTAACAGTTGGGTCAGAGAGCATCACATGTTTAGGGAAGCAATATTTTTGAAAGGCGGACTGACACAATGACCTTGGGCCATATGTCAGGAAAAATGGCTTTGGTTTTCCCATTTGTGGGGTGTGTGTGTGTGTGTGTGTGTGTGTGTGTGTGAGAGAGAGAGAGAGAGAGAGAGTGAACAAGCAATTGATAAACATTGATTTTGGATGAATCAGTTTTCTTCTCTGGACTTAAACTTTTTGTTCAATTAAAAAGAATATAGAGTTTAGACAAAGTGAAGTTCCCAAAGATGAAGATATTATCATTGATCTCAAATAGTTCAAGGGCAAAAGGGACGATTAGCCAAGAACAATAAGGTTGAAGTACAAGGTAGAGTTTGAAAATCCCTAATACAGAGAGATTTTCATATAGTGCTTGAAAGGATGAGAAAGGTTGGGGAGACACTTTATTTCACACTCGAATTAGTTTGGTTTTCTTATACTACTGTCCTTAACATCCCATACTTGATTTAAAACTAAGAACATTTTTTGACCATCAGATGTTGAATACCTGTCTAATAATGATTATTAAAGACAGAGAATGCATTAGCCCTTGACTGCTATATCTCTGTTCTTCACATAGTGCTTGGTACATAGCAGGCTTTCGGCAATATCTATTAAACAAATTCATAATTTGAGAGAGTACTTGTGGAGAAAAATGGCAAAAGACATCAATGATGAATATGATGTTCTGAGCAGTAGGAACCACACAAAACAGGGCACAGGTAAACCTGTTTAGATAAAGAGCAGTTCACTTAGACCACACCTCAGGATAAGTCAAAGTTTGCTACAAGGTTCAGGTGAGAGTGTGCAGGAGATGGGGGTGGTGCTCTGAGCAAGATGTTGGGGCTGCAGTCATTGAGAGATGAGGACCACTGCCACAAAAGCAGGAGGCTGAATGCAGGGATTCCGAAGCCTCCTTCCTGCTCGCAGCTACACAAGTCTGAGTTTAGGCATACTAACAGTAGAAGAGATCCCGATTCAGTCTGTGCAGCCCCAGCTCCCTCCATACCCGTCTTCTCACCAGACTGCAGCCTTTCCACTGCAGATGTCCCCTTACTAATGCAAAGCTGCAGTGCTGAGGTCCGATTCCCAAGAAATGATCTTTCTCTGGGGAAATGACCTTTTGTCCTGAAATATTCATCATCTTATCCCTCCTGGTGACCCTTGTGAGCTCCAATCCATGGTTTGGAATCAACAAATGATGAATCAGATGACAAGGATCTTAAAAGAATTCACTGCTTCTGGATTCTTCCCCAAAGGGACTAGGGTGCATCCCTCTCACACAGGTAATGGAAAAACAATCTTTTCATCCTGACAATGCTGCCTCACCCTGCAGAAGGCTCAGAAAGCAGCAAATGTATACATGCGCCTGATTAATTCCAGCAGCCTTTGATATAATTGTGCAAAGATTTACCCTGGTACCAATTTAAAACACAGTAGCAAATTTAATAAAACTAACAGCTTGCAGCCAAGGCCTTCGTTATTTTGTTTTAATCATCTTTTACCACCAATTGAAAGGATTTTCTACTTTCTTGGTGCAATGAAATAAAACACAAGAGAAAGAATGGAGGGACAATGTGGAAATTACAAAAAGATCCAGAGTTTCAAATCCTGGGATAAGGTAACAGCCGTCCTGCGATTTTACCCGTTGTTTGTGTCAGGCTGAGATTTGAAGGGAAGACATTTACCAGTTTGGGGAAATCTCCACACCTGGATAGCATTAACCAAGGGAGAGAGGAAAACATCTACAAGGAACTCTTGTTTTTCCTGAACGCAACCAAAGGAGATGTGTGACAGCTTCCCCAAACATTCTGCTGGTGATGGGCAGGTCACCCGATTACAGAGTGGGGGCTTGTGACAAGCTGACCAGTTGCCAAGGACTCTGGGAGCCAAAACAACAGATACAGTTGGAGGTACACAGGCATGCTGCGCAGTGTGAAAATCGAGGCCAAGTTGGGGCCAGCAAGTCGAGCACAGGGACCCAGTGACAGCTATGATTGAGCGGCACTAACTGAACACAGTTGTTGAGGACCAGGGGCCAGTGAGGAAAGCAATCTCCTTTCTCCTCCCTGTGGCCTCTCTGGGTGGCCAGCAATTTTATTACTGGCAGAGGGCAAGCCCAACAGCATTTTCAAATTTGGCACCACATCTAAAACCATTTGGGGGCTGGGTTTCTCTTTCTTCTCTGCTCCCACCCTCCCCATGAATGCTTTGGATTCGGTGAAAGCCCGCGTGCAGTTAGCAAACTACATTTCCCCTCAATTTTGAAACCCATGTGCACTTGGGAAAATGTAATCCTTATGTTTCTGATTCATTTACACTTAACTCATCAAAACACTATTTTGTAAGAGCTATTTGATGTCCACGAGTCTTCTGAGCCCTTTTGTAAGCCCTGCTTCTTAGAAGCAGGAAGTCACATTTCTGATGAGAGGGAAAACTTGAACCAAAAAGGTTGAATTTGTTTTGAGACAAGGGCTCTGGAGGGTCATGTGGACTCTGAGCTTGGCCAAATGTGTTCTCTCATGTCCTAGACACCCCCTCCCTTACGCGTGCCAGCTGCCATGTTGTTCCTATGTCAGATCTCTATGATTTCACTCCCAGCCATGAGGGAGACGTCCCCATGATCAGAGCCAAGCTCAAGTTTGAGTCCTAAGGTCTGGCCAGCTTCCCGCAGTCCATTTTGTTGGGGGAAGAACACCTGGATTGGGAGTCAGAAGCCCTATATTCAGTTCTCTGTGCTGCCTCCGAATGTCTATGTGATTATGAAGACTTCTCTGGGTTCTGTTCTTTCACTTTAATGCTGGACCAGATGATGGCAATGCTCCTTCTAGGTTTGAGAGTCTGGAGCCTAATTCCTGGACAGAAGCAGTTTGCAGCATCTTAGAATTCTCTTGGCTTCAAAACTCTGGAGGCTGAGTTTGTATACAAAGAGCTCAGCTCAGGAAGGACCCACAAAAATGCAGAAACCAGAGCAGGATGAGTTTGGATATTACTGCCTCCAATTTTCCCATTGTGGGATGGGTAGGAAAGCCCAGAGGAGAGCAACAAACTGCCCCAAGACACAGAGCAAGCTAATGGTACAGTGAAACTTCCCTGGAATTTTTGACAAATATCTGTGGGTAGAAGTAACCAAACTTTTCAGTTCATGGAGACTGAAGGTAGCAAAGGGAAGTAAAATAAAAACAAAAAGTACCCACTCTGACAACCAGGACGTGAAAGCAGACGTCAGAATGGAAGGGCAACTGGCACTGTGAAGTGATGTCTGGCTTGCATTAAAACCCATGAGTGAATGATTAATCCTGGGTAGAAAACAAAGCCCATGCTTTGTAACGTTATAGGTATTAGTGCTACAGAAGATTAACCCCACGACCCCCTGTGGGACCTTTTCAGAATATTGGACTACACTTGAGAATCAGTGAAAACTGATTGTCTCATGGGTCCCGTCTATCCACTCCCAGCACACGCGCACACACACACACACAGAGAGGCACTCAAAATGTGGATGCATATCTCAATTGCTCCTGCATTTCTACACAAGTTAAAATATGTTATGGTTCAGAGTGTATATCTCCATCTGATTCATAGGCCAGCAACCAGAAGGTCCTTCTGAACTCTTCCTCTTCCTCTCAACCCAATCCAAATACGTCACTATCTGCATTTTCTCTGTTTCAGTGATGCCAGTAACATGGCATCTTCCATGACCCACTCACCTGCCTCCTTTTTCTGATTAGCTATTAGGTCTTCTGCCTCATTAATACTAATCTGCCCGTCCACTCCTCTTTCTTCCCACCTTGACTATCCTGGACCAGTGTCACCATCTCCTACTTCAGTTTTGCAATCTTGTCTTCTGCCCTTTTCACTGGGCTGTATGCCTCCATCCCTACCTCTACCCAGATGTCCACATGTAGCCAGAGATCCTAAAACAAAATCTCATCAGGACCTTACCTGAGGACACTCAATGGCTCCCTACTATCCTTAGGATGAAGCCCACACACTTTACCATGGCACTCTGGGAGTGCTGTGACCTGCCCCCTTTCAACTTCTCCGGCATCTGCTCTCACTCCTTCAAACATCACTCCAAACATCACTTCAAACATCACTGAGAAGCAGACAGTCTCACTTCCCTTTCCTGGGTAAATCCTTCTGACCTTTGCTTAGATGCCACCTCTTCTAGGGGTTCTCACTGGTCCTTTAAGCATAGCAAGGAGCTCCTACTCCATGGACTCCTTGTGACACAATAGCACTCAGTCTGTTTATCGTCACTTGTTTGCTGGTCATTTTCACACTGGATTCACCTCCTAGAAGGCTGGAACTGTCCTTTTTTGCCTGGTTTGTCTCCATTGCCTCATACAAGGTCTGTTACAAAGGCGGAGCCAAATAAATGATAATTGAATGAATGAAAGACTGAATTACACTTTCGGGGCCAATGCATTCACACGAAGGATAAGAGAACAGAGGTCCTAAGGGGAGAAGGGACCATGCAATAAGATTCTCATTTGTTCTTAGATCCTCTAGTAACTGATCCACCTTAGAAGTCTAGAAGAAGTCTTTTGATGCCCCAGTGTCACCCGTATTATGGGTTTCTTATCACTTGCTGGTGTGTGATGGGGTTGACTTTGTCATTCATGCATGCAAGCATGCACTTATTCACCTACACGTATTGACCATTGATTGATTCCTGGCCTTCCCCAGGAAACTGCGGGTAGAGGGCAATGAAGCAAATACCATCCAGCTCCCACTTGCCACATTTCACCATCAGGTCCAAATACCACGTGGGAAAATGCACCAAAACAGTCTAAAGTCATCTCAGAGGGAGAAAAGGAAGCTCTAAGCTGCAGGCTGAAAGGTTCATTGAATCAACCCCTAAGCTCAGAGTGCAGACTTGCCAATAGCAACCTATTGCCTTCATCCTTAAGGAGTTAGATGGACTCAGTGTAGCTGTGAGATCAAGAGAGGTCTAAACAGAATCTCAGACTACAAATTCCTTCATCTACCTACCCCTTCACTTATAGAAGGGTCACATAGGCCCACAGATGGGGAGATGACTGCCCAAGGACACAGCAAAATTTCAGGATACCAGTTTGGAATCTAGGTTTCCTGATCTAAGGCTAGTACATGGTGTCCTGTCTCTCTTTCTCTCATTTTCTCTAATTCAAATACAGAGATTAAAATGCAGTCAATCTTTTCTTTCTTCTAATTCAGCATCGAATATTGAACCACAGCAACTCTGGGTAGTTTATGGGAAACTGTTTCAGGTGTATGTCTGTGAAAGCCAGGATCTGCTTCTCTTATACACTCTCCAGTGTGGCACTGGCCAAGAACAAGCCTAAAGGACACCAAATAGGAAGAATCATGAACATTTAAATCCTTACAGTTCCCTGGATTACAGCATGTTCTTGCAAATCTATTACTTAATTAATTTTTTCTGCCTCCCTTTGTGAGACTATATGGTCAGAAATCATACCTACTCCACTCAGGGGAAGGAGCTTAGCACCAACAGTTGAAGACAACTGGACAGGGTCATATCACAAGGCAGCTGCATGCTGATCTGTGAGTCAGTTGTCTTGACTCCAAGTTCAGCATCTCTAAAATGATGTCTGAGGTTCTTATTTCAAAAGACACAACATAAACCCACCAAGACCTGCCCTCTTGATTCTCAGTGTCTCCAAGCACAGACTGAATGGATTTTGTCCACTCTTCTTGCCAGTGCTCAGTATGAGATAAATTCCTCCATTCCTCTCATATCTGTAACTGCTCTGTTATTTTCCTTCTCATTCCTCTTCATTTAGTTTTCTTTCTTTATTTCTTCCTTCCTTCTTTCCTCTTTTCCCTTTCCCTTCCCTTTCATTTCCTCCTCCTCCCCCC
>PVKS010002838.1:24459-112285 GCA_004027875.1 Aplodontia rufa | reverse complement strand
TGTTGGGGAAATCCCCAACACTTATCAATCTTTTCAAAGGACTAATTTTGTTGCATTGATTATGTGAATTATTTTCTTATTCTCAGTTTCACTGATTTCAGCTCTGATCTTGATTATTTCCTGCCTTCTGCTGGCTTTGGAATTTGATTTTTCTTCCTTTTGTAGGGGTTTGAGGTGCAGCATAAGCTTATTTATTCAAGATCTCCTGATTTTTAATATAGGCACTCTGCTATAAATTTTCCTCTTAGAATTACTTTCATATTGTCCCAGGGATTTTGAAATGTTGTTTCTGTTCTAGTTCAATTCTGATAATTTCTTGATTTCTCATTTCTTTGATCCATTCATTTGAGAGTATTGTTCCATCTCCATGTGTTTGTGATTTCCAATTTTCTTGCTGTTGATTTCTAGCTTCATTCCATTATGATCTGATAGAATACCTGGGATTATATCAGTTTGTTTTATTTGCAAAGTTTGGGTTTCTGGCCTAGATTATGATCTTTTTTTTAAAAAGTAATATATGCACTTAAGGTAAATTCATTTGTTTTGGGATGGAAAATTTTGTAGTTGTCCATTAGGCCCATTTGATTTATAGTATTGTTTAGGTTGGAAATATATTTATTGATTTTTTTTTTTTAACATTTTGATGACCTATCTATTGATAATAAGAGTGTATTGAAATCTCCCAGTATTATGTTGTGGTCTATGTGCAATTTAATATAATTTCTCATTTGAAAAATAACTGCCATTCACCCTGCCTGCAACAAACAGAAGAGTAGATTTCTTCATCTTTAACGCTGTTGTCATCCCTTTTCAACTTCTGTGACTGATTTCTTCAAACTAACTTCAGTTTGACAAGTGATTTTCTTTGGCTGTGAATTACCAATTTATATCTTTTGCATTCTTTTTCTATTTGCTCAGATTTTCACTTATCAATTTGGGTATATACACCTGTATATGGATTCCAGTTTATTTTGATTTCCAGTTTATTTTATTGTATTTTGATTTTAATGGTTTATGTCAATATATAGTGCACATTGCTACTTATGTGGCCAATGAGTCTCCTAACACTTTTTTTTTACACTTGTACAAGTATTTTCATTAACATATATAAATCATGTGTGTTAATGGTACCCTGTGCATATATCCCTCTAGACATTCAGCATGTGTTGATCATGCTTCCCAAACCCCAGTGATCGATATTCTACTTTCAGGCCCGTGTATTATAATAGAGGCTGCATATGAGAGGAAAAATGCAGTCCAGTCCTGGGCTGTTCTTTGTTGGGAGACTCTTACTGATTGAATCTCATTATTGGTCTAAGCAGGATCTGATGTCCTCTTTCTTCCATATTGGTAGGTCATACGTGTCCAGAAATTTCTCTATTTCTTCTAGGTTTTCCAATTAATTCACATGTAGTTTTTTTGTAATAGTCCCCTTGATCCATTGCATTTTTGTGCTATTGGTTGTAATATCTCCTGTTTATTCTATTTCATTTTTATTTGATGCATAGCATACTAATTATACTTACTAATGGGCCTCAGCGTTAATTTCCCAAAAATGCTATGTGCAACAACCGCTTTTCTACCCTTTCCTGATCCCAGACCAATGCCAGTCCTGAGTGATAACTGTTTGGCTGTCGGGACAAGTCTTTTATAGTTTACACAAATGAAGAAGCACATATGCTACTGTCTCTGTATGTGGACAACTTCACCAATCACTGTGTCCTCCAGTCACATTCGTTTTGCTGCAAATTCTTAATAGCTAAGTAATACTCTAGGTACAGTAACTTTTCTCTATCCACTCATCTATTGATGGACACTTGAATGACTCCGTATTTTTAACTATTGTGAATACTGCCACAATGAACTTGGGCAGGCAGGCATACCGTTGATATCCTGATATCATGTTCTTTGGAGATAAATCCAAGAGTGGTATAACTGGATCTTATGGCCGATCAATTTTTATATTTTGGAAGTTCCTCCTTGGGGGGTGGTATTAATTTATGCTCACACAAAAGTGTACAGGAGTTCCTTTTTCATCACATCCTCACCAAAATTTCTTCTTGATATTCTAACTATAGTAACATGGTATTTCATTGTAATTTTGATTTGCGTTTCCCTAATAGTGAATGATATACAGCACATGTATTGACCATTAGTGTTTGTGTTCTTTAAAGCGTTCATTCAGATCATTTGCCCATTTTTAATTACCTATGTTATATTTTTTAAGTTCTTTACACAATCTGGATATTGACCCTGTCAGATGAACGGACGGCGAGTATTTTCTCCCATTCTGTAGGTTGTGTCTTCATTTTGATACTTTGAATTGCTGTGCAGAAGTTTTAGAGTTGGTTGTCATCCAATTTGTCAGTTATTAATTTTGTTTCCTATAGTTTTGGGGCCCTGTGGGAAAAAAAAAATTGTTTCCTGTGGGCTGGAGATGTGTCTCAGGAGTAGAGCTCTTGCTGGCCTGTGAGAGGACCTGGGGTTGATCCCCAGCACCACATCCGCAACTACGTGGAGGAAAAAACAAAAGCCAGATGAAAAAATTCTCTCACTCTCTTGAAAATAAAATTGCTGCCTGTTCCAAGTGCTTGCACTAGGCTTAGTTTTGCCCAGGTAGTTCTAGTTTAGGAATTTGGTCCATTCTGAGTAGATTTTAACCCATGGTGAGAGAGGGGTCAACTTCAGCCTTCATCTCATGGCTCTCCAGTTATCCCAGTTCTTGCATTTTGTAGGGGCTGTCCTTTCTGAAATGAATGTTTATTTTTGGCCATTTTTTGCTGTAGAGGGATGTGTTCTGTCTGGGATTTCTGTTCCATGGGTCTGTGTTTGTTTTTAGGTCAGTATTAGTGTTTTGGATACTCTGTGTACTATGTCTTGAAACAGGGTGTTCTGAGGCGTCCAGCTTTGCTCCTTTTTTCCTCAAGTTTGCTTTGGCATTCAGGGTCCTTTGTGCCCCCATCTAAATATTAGGATTGCTCTTCTAGTTCTTTGAAGAATATTGTAGATATCTTGATGGGTATTGCATTGGATCTGTATATTTCTTGGTGTAGTAAGGGTATGTTTTAGTCAGCTTTTTTTTTGTTGCTGTGACTAAAAGACCTGACAAGAATAATTTTAGGAGGTCTATGGTCTAATAATTTAGACCACAGAGGGCCGACTCTGTTCTTCAGGGCTCAAGGTGAGGCTGAACATCATGGTGGAAGAGTATGGCAGAGGGAAGTGGGTCAAGACATGGCTCCAGGAAGCAGAGAGAGACTCCACCCACCAGATCCAAAATATGTACCCCAAAGACATGCCCCCGTGACCCACCTTCTCCAGCCACACTCCCCCTGCCTTTAGTTGCCAGTGAATCCCTATCGGGGGTTAAGTCACTGATTGGGTTCAGGCTCTTGTAACCCAGGCATTTCACCTCGGCCTCATTGTGTTGTCACACATGAGATTTTGGGCAACACCACACATTCAAACCATAACAGGATATTTTCCCAATTTGCTTTCTTCTTATCCGTGAATGTTTAGTCTTACAAATTTTTAATGTTGTCTTAAATTTCATTCATTGGTATTTTGTAATTTTCACTGTAGATGTCTTTCACTTACTTAATTCATAATTCATTCCTATGTGTTTATTTAGCTGTTGTGAACGGAATTGCTTTCTTGACTTTTTTTCTCATTAAATTATTACTGGTATTAGAAAAGTGGCTGATATATTATAGGGATGTAGCTACATCAAAGTTTATAGCAGCACAATTCACAATAGTAAAGCTATTGAACCAGACTAGATGAACTAAAAGATGAATGGATAAAGAAAATGTGGTATATGTATACAATGGAATATTACTCAGCCATAAAGAATGAAATTATGGTATTTTTAAGTGAAATAACCCAGATCCAGAAAGTCAAAGGTTGAATGTTTTATGATATGTATAAACTAATCTAATTAAATGGTGGGGTCGGGGAGAAAAGTAGGAATTCCATCAAAGTAGAAGAAAGATCAGTGAAGTAGAGGAAGAGGATCAAGGGGGAGGGAAGAGGGTGAGATAAAGGAAAAACAGCGGAGTGAATCTGACCTAAATTTTCTATGTACATAGGTGAGTCTTCACATCTTTACATCCCTGGGATGAAAACAACTTGATCATGATATGATTCTTTTGATGTGATGTTCAATATAAGTTGCTGGTGTTTTCAGTTTTTCAGCCATATTCATCAGGAATATTGGTGTGTCATTTTCTTTTTTGTGTGTTTCATTAACACAGCAATGCTGGCCTCGTAGAAGAGGTTTGAAGGTTTCCCTCCCTTTCAGTTCCATTAATGGTTTGAGAAAAATTGGCAGTACTTTCTCTTTAAAAGTTTGGGGAAATTCAGCAGTAGAGTTCTGTAATCCTAGCTTTTCTATGTTGGGAGTTTTTTTTCTTACTGATCCAATCTTTTTACTTGTTTCTGGTTTATTCATACTTTTCTTTGTATCTTGATTCTATTGGGTAAATTTTGAACACTTATCTCTTCTGGGTTTTCCAATTTGTTAGTATATGGTGCTTCATAATAATCCTTTGCATTTTTCTGTTATCACTAGCAGTGTCTCCTTTTAAATTGCTGATTTTTATTAACAAAAATTTTATGCATTAATGAGGTTCCGAATGGTATTTCCACCTATGAATAAAGCATCAATTGATCATATACACCACTTCTCTTCCACCCCCTCTGCCCTCCCAGCATTGCAAACCCTCAGTAGTCACTTCTCCTATCAGGAAAGACACTTTTTACTCTCTACAGATGAAAGAGAACATGCAGGACTTACCCTTCTGTGTCTCCATATTTCATTTAACACACTGTCCTTGAGTTGCATCCATTTTGCCTCAAATTACAGGATTTCATCATTATGTCTGTGTAAGATTGCATTATGCACATACGCCATATTTATCTACTCATGTGACTAAATTTTTACTAAATATACATTTAATGGGTTTTTGGCATGATATATCTGTATATGAAGTCATCCTTCTTCCACCCTTAATTGCCCCAACTTCCTTCCAAATCCCCAGTAGTCTTTATTCTACTAACCAACTGAGTTATTTGAGTTTCTACAAATGAGGAATGTAATGCACTTATCTGTGTCTGGCTAATTTTACCTGTTGGCCTCTAGTCCTCCAGTTTTCCTTTCAGGTGCGTGGAGCTACATTTTGTGTATATACTGCACTTTCTTTATCCATTTCTGTCGGGGACCTTGTAGGTTGATTCCATATCTAATATCCTGAATTAATGCCAAAATAAATGTGAGCATGCAGATATGTCTTTGATGGGCTGATTTCCTCTCCTTTGGAGATATATTCCAGAGTTGGGTGGATAGATTATACGATCCATTTTTACATTTTTGAGGATATGGTGTTTTCCATATCCGGTGGACTGTGTTCCCACCAATGGTGTGGGAAGTTCCTTTTCATACCCACCCTCTCCAGCCCTGTAACAACCATTTTACTGTCATGATGTGGGATCCCATTGTAGCTTCAACTTGCATTGTCATGATGACTAATGTTATCATTTTCTCTCATTTGATGGCCTTTAGTGAGTCTTCCTTTGTACATTGTCAATTCAGGTCATTTTTGTTAATTTTTATATTAAGACTCATTGTAATTTTTCATTACAGACTTTTAAGTCTTCATCCATTGGATAAAAGGCTCTTCCAGATAACTAGTTGGCAAGTATTTTCTTACATTGTGTATATTGTCCCTTTGCTCTGTTGAGAGTTTATTTTGCTGTACGGAAGCATTTTGGATTGATAGCATCTCAATTGTAAACTTATGATTTTGTTTCTGAGTTTTTTCCCCTCATATACGGAAAATTGTCCTAAAGTCTTAAAGTGTTTCAAATATATTTTCTTCCATTGTTTTCAGAATTTCAGTTCTGACATTTAGATTCGTGTTCCCATTTTGAGTCGATCATTTCTTTGCAGGGGGTGGGGTACGAAATTTCTTTATTTGAAGGAATACTAAAAATTAAAGAACTAAAGTGGGCGTTTGGTACAACTTTTAGTAAAGTTGAAGGAAACCCCAGCATGCATGCACTGTCTTAACCAGGGAAGTCACTTCCACGGCCACAGGGAGTCAGTCTAAGGCTTATCTCTCCTTATCACTGTCTCCCCAGTGTGCTTGTCAGAGAGACACTCCACCATGCCAGATTCTGGGGCTCTATTTTGCTCAGGGTGATTATTTCTTTGATGGATTTCACCTGATCACTCAGTAATGCATCTCAGGTCACACAAGTGGGGGTCATTTTTTGTGAGTGGCCAGTTTGTGTGCATGAGGATATGGGGTTTCTCCAGGAGAATGTAATGGCGAGGTGGTTTGTTTTCCAGTGTGTGTTTTTGGTGCAGGTGGGTTTATTTGGAGATCTCTATTTTGTTTCCTGTATCTATTTTTGTGCCAATTTCCTTTTTTAATATGTTTTCTGTAGCATATCTTAAAATCTGGTATTGATGTTTCCAGCATTGTTCTTTCTGTTCATTATTGCTTTCCTTATTTAAGGCCTTTGGTGCTTCCACATGAATTCCAGCATTGTATTTTTCTGGTTCTGTGAAGAATGGTATTAGTATTTTGACTTTGCATTGGCTTTGTAGATCACCGTGGGTCATATGGACATTTTAGCAATATTCTTCCAATCCATGAACGTGAAGTTCTTTCCAATTTTATGTGTATTCCATTTCTTTCCTCACTGCTCCATATTTGCCACTGTAGAAATCCTCACTTGATAGTAAAGTTCACTCTGGGTGTTTAATTTTTTTCTTGCTATTTTGAAAGGTTTTGGCTTCATGATTTTGTTCTCATCAAATTAAATGTTGGGGCACAGAAGAGCTACTGATTTTTATATGTTGATTGGTTTATGTGTTTTAATAGTGTTTGGAATCTTTATGGGTTTCTGTGTATGAAATCATATCACCTGCAAATATGGATAATTTCCATTCCTCCCTACATTTGTATGCCTTTTATTTCCTCCTCTAGCATAACAGCCCTGGTACTGTACAAGACCAGTGACAATTGACACACTTGTTCCTTCCTGATCTTAGAGGAAATGCTTTCAGTTATTCCCCATTTGATATGAGATTGACTATGCATAGTCTTTCTTATGTAGTTGATTATGATATGTGTGTCCTTAAATTGTTCAGAACTTTTATCATGACATGTTGAATTTATCATATGATTTTTTTTATCTATTGAGATCACATATAATTTTTATCCTTTCATTCTGTTACTGTGATAGGCTTATTTATTCACAAATATTGAACCATCCTGGTATCCCTGAGCTAGACCAACTTGATCGTGGTTTATGATAGTTGTGTATGGTTGACTTCTATTTGCTGGTATTGCATGGAGAATTTTTGCACCTGGGTTGTCCCCATCAGGCTTTAGTAATGGGGTAATGCTACCCTTAAGGAATAAGTTTTAGAGATTCTCTTCCTTTCCCATTCTATGTATTAGTTTGAGAAGAATTGGCAGTGATTCCTCTTGGGAAATTCAACAGGGAATGGAGTTGTGGGCCTTCCTTTGGTAGACTCTTACTGAGTCAGTCTTATTTTCAACTGGTTTATTCAGGCATTTTTTGTTCTCTGGGTTCAACCTTAAAGGCCATGTTTAGCCAGAATTTGCTCATTTCATCTGGGTCTTCCAGTTTCTTAGTGTTTTATTATAATCTGCAGTGATACTTTACATATCTGTGGTACTGCTTATAACATTTTCCTTCCTTTTTTTTCCTAAGTGATTTATATTTATTAACACACATAACTTGTACGTGTAGTTGGGTTCATTGTGATATACACATGAGTAAAGCATCCATTTATCATATTACAGCAGCCCTTCTCTACCCCAACACCCTTAAAAATTCCCAGAAATCAGTATTCTGGCAGGTTGAATTATTTAGCTTCCACAAAGCAGAGATCATGTGGTGCTTGTCTCTCTGTGTCTGGCCCACTTACTTTTCTGTAATATCCTCTAGTTCATTAATTTAGTTGCAGATGATAATTTGATGTTTGTTCATGACTGGGTAACACATGTGTGTTAGTTACCGCATTTTCTTTATCATTTCATCTACTGGTGAGCACTCAAGCTAATTCCATGTCTTGGTCTTTGTAAATGATGCTTGGTCTTTGTCAAAGAACATGGAGTTATCTCTGGTGATGCTAAAATGTCATTTCCTTTGGAGAGAAACCCAGGACAGGGATACTTGGATCATAGGTCTTCTTTGTGTCTGTGTGGTTTTCTGTTTTGTTTTGTTTCAACCATCTTTCATATTCTCCATAGTGGCTATACCAAGTTGCCATCCCCATCTACATTTATTAGAATTCTTTTCCTCCACATCTTATGCAGAATAGTTTTTCTTTTGTTTTTAATATTTCCCTTTGCTATGGTATCTTTGCAGTTTCTTTTTCTTAGAGAGGGACAGAGAGAGAAAGAGAGAATCAATTTTATTTAGCTTTTCACGTGGCTTTAGTTGCTCCAAGACTTCATTGTGTACATGGTGCTGGGGTTCAAACTCACGTACTCGCACATCCCAGGCAAGACCGTAACTCCTGAGCCGCTGCTCCAGCCCCATCTTTGCAGTTTTAATGTACATTTTTCTGATGGCTAATTTTTTGGGCATTTTCTCATATTTCTTTGGCCAGTAGTAACTCCTTTTTTGAGAAGTGTAAATTCAGAACATTTATTTTTTAAGGGATTACTTGGATTATTTATTTTTTGGTCCTTTTATATTTTGTATATCAGCCTTCTTTCAGATGAATAGGTAGTAATTCTTTCTCTTACTCTATAGATTTTTCTAGTCACTCTATTGATGGTTTACTTTGCTATGTGGAAGTTTTTTATCTTGATATCATCCAATTTCTCATTTCTTTCATATATTGTGATTTGGGGTTCATCTTCAAGATATAATTTCCTGTACCAATATCTTAAAATGTTTTTTTTCTTGTAGGTTCAGAGTTATCAGGTCTTACATTTAAAAGGTCTTTGATCCATTTTGAGTTGATTTTTGGACTGAGTGAAAGATAGGGGTCAGGTTTCAATCTTCCGCTTGTAGACGTGCAGTTTTCCCAGAACAATTTATCGATGGGCTTTCTTTTCTCCAGTATGTTATGATGTTTCACAAGAATTGGATGGCTTGGATTCATGGGTTTATTTCTGAGATTTCTGTTCTGTTCATGTGTCTGTGTGTCTGTTTTTATGCCGATTTCATGCTCTTTCAAATACTATACATCTTAAAATCAGGTATTGTGAAAGTCCAGATTTAATCTTTTTGCTCATGATTGCTTTTAGCATTCAGGGTCTTCTGTTCTTCCATATGAATTTCAGCATTATTTTTTCTAGCTCTGTGAAGAATATCATGGGTATTTTGTGGTGGATTGCACTGAATCTGTAGATTTCTTTGCATAGTATGGACATTTTAACAATTCATTCCATTCCATGCACTTGTAACTAACTTTTAACTATTTTTTCATGTTGTCTTCAGTGTTTTCCATCAGTTTTATAATTTATATTGTCTTCTTTTCTCTTATTTAGGAAACTTTTTTGCCAAACATTTATTCTGTTGTTGTGAATGGGGCTTCTTTCATAAACTTCCTCATTTTGTGTGTGTATATATAGAAGAGCTGCTTCTTTTTTTTTTTTTTTACATTGTATCCTGGTATTTCACTGAATCTATAATTTCTAGTAGTGTTCTAATATTTGTGCTTCTCTACCTGTTTTTTTCTTCATCTTTTTATCCTGTTGGGATATTGAATTTTATCATAAACCTTTTTTGCATTTATTGGACTGATGAGTCTTTAAATCTTCTTTCGGTTGATTTAATTTATTATATGCATTGCTTTGTGTGTTGAACCATCTTTGGATTCATGGGATAACCATATTGATCATGGTATTCAATCTTTGATATGCTGTTGAATTTAGTAATCTGGTCTTCTTTGAGAACTTTTGCATCCGTGTTCCTTAGGCAACTGTTCTATAGATTGTTGTTCTGTCCTTGTCAGGTTTTGGTAACAAGGTAGTGCTAGTCTCATAGAATAATTTGGACATGTTCTCTATTTTTCAATTCTGTGGAATAATTTGTTGGTAATTGATATTATTTCCTATCTAAAAGTATGAGAAAATTTAGTCACTTTTCCTTTTTGATAATCTTTTTCATACTGAATCAATCTCATTGGTAGAGATTGATGTATTTATGTGATTTTTTTTTTTTGCCTGTGCAGTTCAGTTTTGATAAGCAATGTGTCAAAAATTCTATTTGTTGAAATACTCATTTTTAATTTTATTTTTGTCTCTTTTTTATTAGCGTCATTAAATGTTGTCAATCATTGCTTTCAAAGCTTGGTCTTTTTTTTTTTAATTCCTATGTGATTTTGGGCTTGGTTGGCTTCTTGCCTTTCAGTATCCTTGAGAGGCATAGTTAATACTTCTATTTTTAGAGTTAGGCACTCATAAACTTCCCTCTCAGCACTGCTTTGGTCCCATTTTCATTTAAGAATTATTTAAAAATTTGGCTTCTGACTTCTTCTGTGCATTGATGGAATTTCTAAATTTTTATGTTTGCTTATGGTTTTAGCTTATTGTAATTAAGACACAGATGGCAATTTTTATTTTTTTCTAATTTTAAGATTTTCCTCTTGCCTCCAAAACCAGAGTAGAGGCAAGTAGCACTTTCCAGCTTCTATGTAGCTTTGAATCAAATAATTTGGGAGAACATCTTTCTAGATATTCAGAAACTGAAAGAATTCCCTGAAGTTCCATCTTGGTCATTCAGAGATTTGGAGATTTGGTCTTTGAAACAGGCAAGAAAGAATAGTACATCACCGCCAAGCCTGTGATTATGGCTCCAGGACAGAGGTGTAACAGGAAGGGAAAGAGATAAAGATGTCAAATTTGTCATGGAAACAGCTATGGAACAGAAAGGTAATCTGAATTTTGCTGATCCAGGAGTGACAAAGTGTATTGGTGCGTGAGAGGCATTTTTTTTTTCTTTGAGAGAAGGACAGTGAGAGAGAGGCAGAGAGAATTTTTGAGTTTTTCAAATGGCTTTTGTTGCCCTGACACTTAGTTGTATATGTGGGTGCTGGGGTTTGAACCCATGTACTTATGCATGCCAGGCAAGCTCCCACTGAGCCACCGCTCCAGCCCTAGAGACACTTAATTTAAAAGGGAGAGATGTGGTGGGGAGCCATTATGTAAAGGTCATGCCTCACCTTGCTGCTTTGGGAACCATGGAAATTGCTGCCAATACTGCTACACTCTCCTTACTAGCATCTATCATGTGGCCCAGTGTGGCCGCAGTAGGCACAGAGGTGATTTATACGCAGTGAGATTCAAGTTGGAGGGGAAGAAGTGCAGCTCACTTTCCCTTTGAGGCTGACAGCTTGGGAGGATGAGTTGAAGAGGGTGAGGAAACTGAACAGGCTTGCATGTTGGCATGCAATGACTTGGCCTGAGAAGGTCATAGCGGTGGTAGGTGTACTGCTCAGGAACTGCCATGCCCCCTCTACCCAGCCCAGTTGGTTGCCCCATCCTTTAATAGGGACTCCCTGTAGGCATCCTAGATCCAGATCGGTAGCAGAAATCAGCCTTGGCTCAGCCCTTGGGGTGCATTCACCTAGTCTATTGGTAGATTCCAGCCAAGGGAACTTCCCCTTTTGAGTCACCATCAGCCAAGGAAACCTTCCATTTAGAGTTTGGCACTAGCCCTACCTAGGAGTGCGTGGATGTTATCCGTCCAGCAGAAGCTCTGGTAGCTGTTTCTTGATACCTGGTACTGGTGAGTGGAGAATCTGAGAGTCTTTTTTCTTTATGGTCTTTACTTTCTACTTTTCTTTTCCCTTTTTGAATAGCTATCTTTTCTTTGACATTTTTTCTTTCTATTCTCTTCTAATTAGTTATATTTTTACCCTGTTTTAAAATTGTTTATATAATCTCCAATCCCACCGTTCCCGTTGTGGTTGTTGTGCTACAGATATTGTACTTGGCACCTGTTTGTTACTTTAATGCTGTGTCTGGCTTACTGCTGCTCTTACTATTGTTTCCCCCTTTCTACAATGGGCCCTGGATTAAGTGTCAGGTAGGTGCTTTGCCACTGAGCTACTTTCCCAGCAAATAAAGAGATGGCATATGACACAAAGAATAGGGAAGAGAGCAACCAGGCTCAAAATAGGCACAGTTGGGGGGAACCTGAAGGCCACTTCCTGAACTTTGTTCCGTAAGTAAAGCGGAGAGAAACAACACAAAACCTGTGAACACCACGACTGTGAGGGACCTCAGCATTGGTCACGCCCACACCTTTTCAGAATATACCGTTAACAAGAGTAGAGAAGTAATCAGAGGATATACATAATATACTCTGCCTCTATAACACAATTGCCTGATCCACTAGGAGAGCCTACTCTTGTGAGACCTACAGAGTAGGATCCTCTAACACAAGACGGAGCATGCACTGTGTCAAAATGCACTAGTCACCCCAAAAGAAGTATCAAGGAAACAATACTACAAAACTCACTTGGAAATATATTCAATCATTTACAATAATTCAGTATGTTAGGATACATTATTAAAAGAAGGAAGTGTCCTAAAAAGGCCTTCATATAAAAATGGAAGAGAAATCGAACAGATGTGCAAATCTCAACATAGAAATTCAAAAAATAATGAATAAATCAGGCAACATGACTCTCCTAAGATTCATAATTCATTAGAATTGACTCCAAAATACTGAAATAGATGAAATGTCAGATAAAGAATTTAGAAAATGATTACCAAAAATATCAATGAATTCCAAGAGAACACAGAAAAACAACCAAATTAAGGAAGACAATACAATAAATGAGAAAGTCAATGAAGAAACAGACATTTTGAAACAGAACCAAATATTGGAAATGCAAAGCATTCAAATAAAAAAGAGTGGAAAGACTAATTATCTACATTCAGCCAAAGACACAATTTTAGAGCTGGAAGACAAGTGGATGAATTGGAGCTTTCATACAATAACAAAATAAAAACTATTAACGGAATATATAAGATCACTTGGACAACATTGAAAACATCTAGGTTAAGATTCACAGGTCTTGATGACATGGAGATATAGGTTAATGACATTGGAAACATGTTCAGTGAAATAATAACACAAATTTACCCAAATCTTAAGAATGAGATGGATTTTCAGGTATTGGTGACCTTTAGAACTAGAAATAGACATGACCAGAAAAGAACCTCTCCAAGACAGGTTATAGTTAAAATGGCAAAAATTCACAAGAAAGAATATCAGAATCTGCAAGATAAAAGTACCAAATCACATATACAGGAAAACCCATTCGAATAACAGCACGTTTTCACAGTAGAAACTCTGAAGGACAGGAGGGCTTCAAATGTTGTATTTCAAGGCCAGAAAGAAAATATCTGGCAACCTGGATTGTTGTATCCAGCAAAGCTTTCCTTCAGAACTAGGAAGAAATAAAGATCTCCCAAGATAAGTGTATTGAAATAGAATTCATGACTATTAAGCCAGCACTGCAAAATATACATAATCGAATCATGTAGACAGAAGACAAAGATAAACACAACCATGATAGTAAAGAATAAATCTCCAAAGAATAGATTTGTAAATGAAAAATAGGAAAGAATAAAATGTAAAAAAAATCAAAATGGCAGGAATACGTATATAACTTTTAACAGTCCTAATTGCAACTGATCTTGATTCTCAACTGGTGGATTGGATTTAAAAAATATGACCCAACTGTTTATTGCCTGCAAGAAACACATCTCACTAGCAAAGACAGACTGAAAATGAAAGGATAGAAAATAATATTCCATGCAAATAATCTGAAAGCAAGCAGAAATGGCTACACTTAATTTGACAAAGCTGATTTCAAACTAAAATTAGACAAAAAGGGCCACTACATATTGACAAAGCAAACAATCCCCCAAGAAGATATAATGGATATAAATATATTTACATGGAACATAAGCACACCCCACTTCATAAAGCATACTTAGCATAAAGGAACATATAGGCCCAATAAAATAATAGTGGGTGACTTCCATAGTCTACTCTCACAAATTGTCTTTTTGTTTCAGACAAAAAGACAACAAAGAAATATTAAAGTACACTATAGATCAAATGGACTTAACATACATCTACAGAATATCATATCCAATGGCAGCAGAAAACATGTTCTTTTCAGCAGCTCATGGAACTTTCTCCAAAATAGATCATATCCAAGGTCATAAAGCAAGTCTTAATGAATACCAAAAAAATTAAAATTTCTTGCATTTTATGAGATCATAATGAAGAAGTAGAAATCAACAGCAAAAGAAACTACAGAAACAATACAAGCACATGAATATTGAATGAAAACAAGAAGAAACATTTCAAGTCATAAATTTAGGCAAAAACTTCCAATAGCTCAGTAAATAGAATTAACAAGTGGGACTTCATCAAATTCAAAAGCTTCTTCATAGTGAAGTAAATAACCAACAGAATGGCAGAAAACATTTGCTGGCTACTCTTCCAGCAGAGGATTAATAACCAGAATATGTAAAGAACTAAAAAAAAAAAAATCAAAGAAACAACCCAATCAATAAATGGGCAAACAAAATCAAAAGACACTTTTCAGATGAAGCACCAATAACCAAAAAATATGGAGAAAATGGTCAACATCTTTATCCATCTGGAAAATGCAAATCAAAACTACATTGAGATTCTATCTTATCCCAGACAGATCAGTTAACGTCAAGAATACAAAAAACAGTAAGTTCTGTTAAGGAAGCAGGGGAAAAGGTATTTTTATATAGCATTCATGAAATGTAAATTAGTACAGCCAGTATGGAAAGAAGTTCCTCAAAATACTAAAAATTGAAATAGTATATATGATCCAGCTATACTAGTTCTCATATGTACCCAACGGAACTAACATTAGCACATTGTAAAGACACCTGCATACCCGTGTTTGTCTTGACATGACACATAATAGCTAAGTTATGGAATCAACCTAGATGTACATGAATAGAAGAATGCATAATGAAAATGTTGTGTATATACAGGATGTTGTATTATTCACCCATAAAGAACAATGATATGGTGCCATTTGCAGGAAAATGGATGGAAAGAGACATCATAGTGCATGGCAAAATAAACCAGGCACAGAAAACAAGTATTGCATATTTTCCACCATAAGTGGAGTCTTAGGGAGCGGGGAGATGTCATGAAAATAGCAGGGAGCCTCAGAAGAAGAAAGGAAGGTGACGAAGAAGGGGGTGGATATGATCTAAGTATGGTACTTGCATATATGGATATGTCACAATGAAACTTATTATTTTTTATAATTAAAATACAATAATGAAAAACTAGTTATGTGGCCTAATGCATGGTCTATTCTAGTAAAAGTTCCAGTGAAAAGAACATGTATTAGGCAGCAGTTGGAGTTTTCTGTAAATGTTTGTTAAATATTCTTGATATATGGTTCAACTATTTCTTTGATTTTTTTCTAGATTATCTGTCCATTGATGAGAATGTAGGATTTAAAGCTCTCGTTAATATTGTTTTGGACCTTGTCTCTCCCTTTAGGTCTATTACGCTTATTTTATGAAACTGGTTGTTCTAGCATTAGGTGCACGTAGATTTATAATCATTATATCTTTTGTTGAAACTTCTTGTCTCTCTTTGTCTTAGTCTGTTTTGTTATATAGAAGGCTAGCTACTCCTGTTCACTTTGGGTTCCTGTTTCCTTAGATTTGCTTTATAAGCAATCTTCATTTATAAAGTGCATTGCTTTTAAGCAGAATATTGTTGGGATTGGTATTTTTATCCATTCAGCCAGTTTATATCTTTCAGTTGGAGAATTCAGTCTGCTTACATTCAAGGTTATTATTGATAGATAAGGACTTTTGTTAATTTTGTTTTAATTTTCTTGTAGTTGTTTTGAATAATCAGAGATGTTGTATTCTTTATTTTCTGTGTGATTTGATGGTTTACTGCATTAACCATGTTTGATTCTTCCCTGTTCTCTTTTGTACATCTACTCCTACTGGGATTTATACTTGCATGTTTTAATTTCTGGATATAGGATTCCCTTTAATATATTTTTAAAGTGAGGGACGGTGAGAGAAAGAATAATTTTTTTTTTAAATTTAGATTTTCAAGTGGCTTGTGTTGCTCTAACACTTAGTTGCATATGTGGGGCTGGGGTTTGAACCTGGTTCCTCACATGCCAGGCAAGCACCGTAACTGCTGAACCATTGCTCCAGCCCCCCTTTTGAGGCTACTCTGGTGGTCATAAATTCTATTTTTCTTGTCTCAAAAGATCTTCATTTCCTCCCCATTTCTGAAGGATAGCCTTGCTTGATATAGTGTTTTTGATTGGCAATTATTTTCTTTTAGAAATAGAAATTTCTGAAAATTTCTAAATTTTCATTTCTTTTGGTCTGTAGGGTTTCTGCTGGTGAATCTGCTTTTAGTTTAATGGGGATGCCATCAACTGTGACTTTGCACTTTCCTCTTGCGTATTTGAGATAGTGTGTCTTGTGTTTTTGACAGTCTTATTATTATACCATGGTGAAGATATTTTCTGATCACGTGTGTTTGACATACTATGTGCCTCTGTACCTGGATATCCATATACTTCCCAACATCAGGAAAGTTTTCTGTTATTACATCATTGAATAGGTTTTGTATGCTCTTAAGATGCAGAGGTTTGTTAAATGGTGTCTGGAAGATTTTAAATGTTCTCTTCATTCTTTATTGTTATTGCTACTACAATTATTGTACTTACTCTTCCTCTTGTTTGTTTCTGAATGGGTTTCCAAAGTACTGTCTTCAAGTTCAACATTCATTCTTCTGCTTGATCTAGTCTGTTGTTAAGACTTCCAACCATTTTTTAATTAATTTATTCAGATCTTCATTTCTAAGATTTGTTTGCTCTTTTTCAAAATCTGTGAATTTCTCAGCCATGTCCTGCCTTGTCTTCCTAAGTTCAATTAACTGTTTCTATATTTTCTTGGATCTCATTGAGCTTTATAATAGTTCTTTCAAATTCTTTTTTTTTTGAACTTTAATTTTTTATTGGTGCATTATAGTTGTACATAATGATGGGATTTGTTTTCACATATTCATAGATGCATGCAATGCAGCAACACAATTTGGTCAATATTCTCACCCCCTGCCAGATTCACACACCCCCACCTTCCTCTTCTTCCAGTCCCTGGCCTTTCCTTCTGTGTCATGTATTTTTCCTAAGATACCAAAATATAGTGACATAAATCTTACATCTATGTAGAACATTTATATGTATATGTGACAATAGTATATACAGTGGCATACTTATAAATGCTTGGAATACACCTTTTTAACTTAGTTTCAACATTCTCCTCCTTCCTTCCTATCACCTCTTTTTCTTTTTAGATATTTTTGACAATAGGATTAAACATTAACATTTTTGTAAAAGTATAGCTTCTTCTATTTCAGTCCTCAATATCCCCCTACTCCCTCTCCTTTCTCTTCCCTTTACTTGTCTTTCTGTTGTTTATTAAGTGACTTTCCCCCACTTTTTTAGTGACTCATTGATATAGTCAATGATATATGTTCAATTATGTATTCACTACGTTATATTCATATTTGTACATGAGCAAGTTGAGTCTGATTTCTTCCATTAACTTTCCCTGTTTCATTCCTCCTTTCTCTATTTTCTTCCCCTTTGACTACTCCTCTTTTCCTTATTTCAGGTTAGCGTCACATGTCAGAGAACATCCAACATTGGGTTTCTTCAGAATGGCTTATTTCACTTAGCATGATGTCTTCCAGTTTCAACCATTTGCAAGCAAATGACATGATGTCATTTACCCTTGAGGCTGAGTAGTACTCCGTTGTGTGTATATGCCACAATTTCTTCATTCATTCATCTATTAAAGGGTACCTTGGTTGGTCCCATAGCTTAGCTATCTTGAATTGAGCTGTTATCACCGTTGATGTGACTGCACCCCTGTAGTATGCTGCTTTTAGATCTTTTGGATATGTACCAAAGATTGGGATAGCTGGGTCAAATTTGAAGGTGAAATAAAAATGGTGCATCCAAGTTTTTTGAGGAATCTCCAAACTACTTTCAAGAGTGGTTGTACCAGTTTGCAGTCCTACCAACAATATACAAGCTTACCCTTTTCCCTACATCCCCGCCAACGTTTGTTTTGTAGTCTTCATTATTGCCATCTTAACTGGAGCGAGGTAAAATCTCAGCAAGTTTTAATTTGCATTTGTCTAGTTGCTAGAAACGTTGAGCATTTTTTTCATGTACTTGTTAACCATTTGTATTTCTTTGAGAAGTGTCTGTTCTTTTTCCCATTTATTGATTGGGGTATTTTTTTGTGTGTTAAGTTTTCTCAGTTCTTTGTATATCCTGGATATTAATGCTCTGTCTGAGGTACAGGGGGCAAAGATTTTTTTCCCATTCTGTGGGTTCTCTTTTCACTCTTAATTATTTCCTTTGCTGCGAGGAAGCTTTTCAACAAAATCTTAAAAGCTGCAAGAGAAAAGAGACAAATCACATTTAGAAGAAAACCAATTCGCATCACGACTGACTTTTAAACTCAGACATTAAAGGCAAGAAGGGCTTGGAATAATACATACCAAGCTCTGAAAGAAAAAAGATGTCAACCCTGGAAAATTAAGCTTCATGTCCGAAGAAGAAATAAAAACCTTCCATGATAAACAAAAGCTAAAAGAATTCAAAACTAGAAAGCCAGCACTACACAGCATACTCAAAAAAAATATATCATGAAGAAACAAAAAACAAAAATGAAAAGTAGGAGACATTACACTAGAAGGATAATCATTTGAAAGAGAATCAACTCCAAATACTAAAAATAAACCAAAATGGCAGGAAATAAAAATCATCTCTCAATAATATCCTTGAATGTAAATGGTCTAAACTCTTCAATAAAGACATAGGTTGGCAGATTGGTTTAAAAAGCAAGACCTAAGGACTGGAGCGGTGGCTTGGCAGTTATGGCGCTTGCCTGGCGTGCATGAGGATGTGGGTTCAAACCCCAGCACCACGTACACAATAAAGTGTTGGAGCAATGGAAGCCACAGGAAAAACTAAATAAAATTCTCTCTCTCTCTCTCTCTGTCCCTCTCTCTCTCAAACAAAAACACAACCCCAAAATATGCTGCCTGCAAGAGACACACCTCACGGGCAAAGACACACGTAGGCTGAAGGTGAAAGGCTGGGGAAAACGCATCAAGCACACCCTTCTCTTTAAATTCTTTCTCAGGCATCTCATCCAGTTTAATTTTCAAATGCTCCTATGTTACTGAGGAGCAGGACCTTGGTTCCTGTGGCCATGGGCTGCACCCAGCGATGGTGCCATGGCAGGGCTCTTCTCTCCATCTCCTTCAGCCATCATGCCTTCCCAGGAATGAGCAGACGGGGATGTGGGTGCAGCCGGGCAGAGATTCTCTCTAGCTCCATGTTGGCAGTGTGTGTCTGAGGCAGAGTGACAGTCTGAGTTACAGCACTGCTCAAGGCTGCCTTGGCCTGACAATCTGGCAGGTCAGCAGTGCATCTGCGGCCCCACCCTCCCTGGTCAGTGGCAGGCAACTGTGTATAGCACAGGGAAGAGGGGCAACAGAAACCATGTGGCCACCTGTCTTCAGTCCTGTCACTGGCTCAAATATACGTGTTGCTGGTTACATTCTTGGTCTCAGGAGACAAGCTTCTAACCCAAGCCCTTGGTTATTAAAGGCAGTAACCTCCATTCCCCTTCATGTCCCATGTTGCAACACTGGTCCCCTACACTGCTGGGCACCCACTGGTTTGAGTCAGTCACTACCTCCCAAACTATTACATTGGAGTTTTTTGGGAGGTCTCAGTATTGGTAATATCCAGAGGGCTCTGATCCTTAGCGCAGTCCAAATTCAGGCCTGGGGCTATATAGTACCCCTGAGTTCACTGGGGGATGTGAGACCCTTTTCCAAAGCTAGGCTACTGCGCAGATTTCAGGTAACTAACCGGTGAAGCTACTACCGGTGAGAATAGCTACCACCTTGCGGTTCCAAGGACTATCCACATGAGTGCTGCTAGAGTTTGGGGGGGGGGGGGACTCTTTCATACTTGCTCCTGCAAACAGGAGACGCTCTTCACCTGTAGGGAGCTATGGTGGAAGACACCAGGACGTTTTGTTTCTCGTACTGTGCTGTCATCGTAGGTCTCTGAATCTTAAATTTCTCTTGCTGATTTCCAGTGTTGTCTCGCATGCATTCACCTCAAAATGCAGCTATGCACCTGCTACTTTGGTCTCCTTTTTGTGTAGGAGGAAGTGCATGCTGGGCACCTCTATTCAGCCATCTAGAAGGCCCCTAAAGTTCCCATCTATTTCATACATATAATTCCCCAAAGTAGGCATTTTCCTAAAATTTCTCCTAATATTTTTCCTTTGTTTGAAATTAACACCATTAATGCATCTGGAGTTTACTTTTCTATATGCTGTGAGTCAGGAATGTAAGCTTGTTTCACACCGTGGGTAGTCAGTCATACCTTTTATTTAATAAAGCAGTTTTTCCCATAAGTTGAAGCTATTTCTTTCATACATCATGTACCCATGATACTTAGGTGTATGCTTGGTCTGTTTATTGTGTTCTAATATTCTATTCACCTATTCCTTACTGATAGGATCCTGCTTTGTGGAAACTTTAATAATATAAGAAGTTAATTTCAGTCCGTATTTGTTAATTTTCTGGGTTAGTCATGCATGTTTTTCCATTTAAACTTGAACAGCATTTATCTGGATAAAAAAAAAAAGATTTAAAATGGCACAGTATTAATATTATGTAGTGCTTGATATTTATCTTCCCATTAGAGAGCAAGGACTCTTTGTTAAGTTTTTGCTTTGTCATTCAAGATTGAATAATTTCCATTATATAACTCTTACATCTTCCATGCCTAATTACTTCTAAGCATTTTTTGTTCATTGTGGCCACTGAATTTTCTCATACTTCTTATACTGATTATTTCAAGTAGAGAATCTCCAAACTAACCGGCCTCTCTACACCCCTGCTCACCCATTCTCCTCTCATGTCTCAGCTAAGCTGCCTTAACCTCAAGATCCTCCTCTGCTGGGCACCAGCTTCCCCTTACTTGTTCTTTGGCTGACTTTTTCAACTTTAAGGCTTGACTTAAATGTCACTTCCTCAGTGGATCTTTTCTTTCACAGCACTCATCATAATTTATTATATTTATATTTGATATATTTATATTAATATTTGTTAGATGTGTTTTTTCCTGACTTAAGTCCATCAAAAGAGACATTTTGGCTCAAGAGTATGTGAAGCTAGTGCATAGATACTCAATAAACAATTGAGTTTGGGGATGAATCTTTACTGCGGTTCTCATTCTTTATCACCTTTGACACTTCCTCCCCAAACTCTGCCATTCCTCTTGAACTACAAGCATTCTAAGTTCACTTGTATTTTTAAAAATTGAGCTACTGCTGGGTGCAGTGGTGCACACTTGTAATTCCAGTTACTGAGCAGGCTGAAGGGGAGAACTACAAGTTTGAGTTCAGCCTGGGCAATTTGGGGAGACATTGTAAGTAGATGGAAAAAAAAAAGGCGGGGCTGTGGCTCAGTGGTAGAGTGCTTGCCTAGCATGCTCAAGGTCCTGTGTTCAATCTCTAGCACTGGAAAAACATTTTGGAGCTGCTACTACTACATCTGATTTATCATTTTGCTCCATGTCTATCATTCCCACGTTTACTTAAACTGGTTTCCATTCCAGCCTCCTATTGAAATGCTGCTTGAAGATGTTGCAAGGTTTCTCATTAAGTTGGGGGTGGGTCTAATCTTAGTCCTCATTTTCAGTTTCTTTAAAACCCCAATGACAATGGAGAAATTAAAAAATTTCTTCTGGTTTAGCTTCTTTCTCTCTATTTTATTCTATTCTTTCCTCCTTCCTTGTCACTTCCTTTTTTTGGGTATCTGTGTACTACCCTTTGGAGTGCTCCACTACCCTTGAAATATTATAAAGCTTATTCAATAAAAAGAGTGACTATGAATGTGGCATTATTAAGTTTAAAATACCACAGTGCATGACACAGGAAGTACTTGTCCTTCTGGCATTTAGGAGCTAACAGGGAGATAAGAGATTTAAAAATTACACAAGTCCTCATTTGATCACAGTTGGGGTAAGCGGTAGAAAGAACAGGATGTCAAGTGGATGATTTGTGAAAAAGTGCATTTAAAGTCAGCTTTGTAAGATTTGGATTTCTTTTTTCCTAACAAAATGAGAACCATTTAAATTATACTCGTCTTTGAGTGAAAAAGATTTAGGGGCCTTTGAAAAATGAGGCCAATATGCCAGGCACGGTGGTGCATGCAGATAATGCCAGTGGCTCAGGAGGGAGACAGGAGGATGGCAAGTTCAAAGTCAGCTTCAGCAACTTAGTGAGGTTCTAAGCAACTTAGTCTCAAAATAAAAAAGGGCTGGGGATGTGGCTCAGTGATTAAGCACCTCTGGTAACCAGTGGGTCTAGAATGAAGAGAACAATGCAAAAGTGGTCTGAAGTGTAGCTAGATTCCATGTGTTCTCTTCTATAATAAGTTATATTTATCAAGCATTCGTTTTGCACGTGACATTGCACTGAATTCTCAAAATATGTATTGCAATGTAATTCTCCTGCAGGGTTAGTAATTAATATCCTTATTTTGCATATGAGAATGGAAGGACTACAGAAATTCATCCACAATATTATGCTTCTAGAAAGGAATGAAAAATTATTTCCTATGCACTGTAATATTCATAGTAAAAATAATTACTTGAAGTCCCTGTTATAAATCCTAACTCTAACATTCTCTTAACATCTTTTAAAGTTAATTTTTGCAAGCAAGTGAATAATGAAATCTATGCATAAAACTGAAACCAAACTCCCTCAAATTAACCTCTGAACTGAAAATAAACGGTATGAGCTTCCCCATCTTTCTCTGAAAGATGAGTCTGTGAAATCATCACCAATTTTACTGGAAATTCACATGTAATTAAAAATAGGGTAAGACCTTCATGGAAGTGTTTTAATAATTCAAGAATTTCACCAGCTTACCAATAATGTAATCATTTTGATTTTAAAAAGTAATTGTACCAATTTGGGGTTCCTATAGCTGTACTAGTTAATATGCTTATGAACATATATCCCTGGTACAGGCTTTTCCATTAACAAATATATTTTAGACATAGATTTATAATTAGTCCCAAACATAATCTTGTGACTAAATTTTAATATTTTACAATTATGAATATACACCCATGCCCACACACATACACAACCAGACCGAAGTTTCTTTAATACCAGTCACAGGTTATAAAATTAGCCATTCTTCATTATGGTCTCTTTGCTGTGTAATCCTGAAGATATATCTCCTCTACCATCAGTCTGGCAGATTTTATTCTAACAACATTTTAGCCACAGTGTTTGCAGGGATAGCAGCAATCCTCCCTCATGTGAAAAGAGCGTTCATTCAATGTATATACTGTCTGCAGCATTGTTAGTGGCCCGTTACACTGACAAGAATCGAATCTGCTGCCTAAAGGTAAAAAGAAGTAAAATGAGCATTTATTTAGAAAGCTTTTTTTATTCAAAGATGGAAAAAAAGGCACTGAAGAGACTGGGAACATGTAAAGATGGGCCTTATGCATATTCGAAAACCACTTCCTGGTCTGTCAGCGCTTTCTTTTGACTGCTGCAATTCTTGTGCGTTCCCCTAACCTTGCTTTTTTGGAGAAGCCTAAGAATTATTTTTGTAGGTTAAGTGAAATAACTAATTATAGATTTTGAAGGAAAAATCACAAATGCACAAATTGTACAGTATTTTTTAATTTTTATATATTAGAATATTGTACAATTTTCAAAGCTAGTAACAGAATCTTTTTGTATATGTATTTAAGGCATAACAAAATAAAAGTATTTCACAAAAGAAGTCCATATTACAGTACTATTGAAATATGAGGCACAGACTAATTATGCATTTATGGGTTACAAACAATACATTCACTTTAAAGAATAAACATTTAATGTGAATAACATTTTGGTTAAAATAAATATTATTGTAAATGTTAACGGCAACACCTGAAATATATGAATACAAGAAAGGTGTTTTGTAATAGATACTACATAGAATGGTCAAGCATTCATGAAATGGCTGTAATATCTTACTAATTTACAATCACTGCACATTCTTGAGCACTTTATTTATATGGATACCCTTCATTCACCATTCCTAAACCTTGGCATACAGAGTGAAAGTTACTCCATGCTTTCCCCTGGGTAACTAGTACCAATGTTTAAATAAGGTTTAGAATCAGATGTACCTTTCATTTTACCGCTTTTCAAATGAACTCAAATGTTTGACTTAATATAAAATTTTCTCATAAGCAGAAATATAAAGAGAACATTTATCGGTGATTAGAACTTGCAATCATCTTCATAATTCTTTGAAATGATCTCAAAATTACATTTGGTTTTACCCACTGGCTTCTTCAGGAAAAATATAAAAACTGGCATTAGAAAAATGACATCTGAAACAGAAGTTTCCACCTGTAGAATATAATAAATTTTCCTGACCATCAAACTCTATCTTTTTTTTAGCAGATAGGTTTACCAAGAAAAAATCTTTTACTTAAAAATCACTATGAGGGTATGTTAGACGGCTAAGCTAATAATAACTTCAAATTGTATGATTCTCAACACAACAGGGAGATGAATCCCTAGGATACTTGGAGGCATAGGGTAGGGGACTGGGGGGGAGGGTGTAGGAAGAATATCTAGGAGACTGGAGGGTGGGAATATGGGGGAATCATCTCAGAAGGAGATCTCTGTCCTCCACAAGATATCCATTTAACTCAGGGAATCTTCTGGGGGAAACAGCAACATGGGGAACCCAAGCTGGGCATCCATGACATGGCATTAGCCCTGGATAACTAAGTATATATACATAGGTTCTTGAATGTTTGACAATGTTTCCCCCTCAACTGTAACTCCATATTCATTTAATTTAAAAAAAAAGTCACTGTGAGGGATTAAACTAATGAATCTTAGATTTGTGTATTCAAGACTGTAAGAAGGAGAGGCTCTGTTCCAAGAAGAGACATTTCTTACTTTGTCCATTATGTTACATTAAAACAAATGTGACACTAATGGTCAACAAAAATAATTCTACTCAGGCTTCTGGGGACAAACCTATTAAGGCACAGTGTAAATGTTATGAGTTATTAGAATCTAGGAAACACAACGCACCCAGTCCTCATTAAAAAGACCAACCAGGTTTCCTTCGCCTTATCCTAGAAAAAGTTACCCTTCAAATATAATGTGCAACTTAAGATTTTATATTTTTTGCCCTGTGTATATTTTTAAACTTTATAATGGACTTGAAGTACTCAAATGAGCCTAAGAAAAATACTACGGGGGGCAGCAGTCATATTGACTAAAGGCAGGTGTTTCTCTGAACATGAGGTTTCCACACTGGCAGGAAAATCTATCCCAAGGCTTTGTGGTGGCACGCACGGTGTCTTTTAACAGTGACTGATGCTCGGTCTTTTGGTTCACAATTCTGCAAGGAACAGATTGCAGTTAGTATGAAGGCGATCAGGGAAAACGCATCTCCGCAACATCATTTACTGAACTCTGCCCATTTCCTTAAACTGTATCAGGCACCACCACATCTGTCATCTTCATGTTTAAATACAGTACTCTGCCCAAAAACTTCTCAACAGAAATGTTAATGTCACAACAATCCTGGCTGTAGTAATGGCCAGTTTTCATTTCCTTAAACATAGTTGTAAAATAATCTCGTCAAATGAAAACTGTATCAACATTCACAGGTACGTTATAATACACATCCTTTCTTCCCCTCTAATGAGACAAAGCGCATGCCTACAGCGTGGCCCAAATTTTTAAGTTTGTTTTTTTAAGTTTTCATATCATATTCTTACTTTATACTCATTTATGATTGTACAACAACTTAATTCCTTAACAAAAATTAAAAAAGCCTTCGATCCAAGGAAAGTGTTGGTACACCAAATATTTCTCAAAAGGGAATTATGTTCTCATAAAATCTGAAACACTAATGGATAAAATGCACATACAATATAAATAACTTGAATATAAAAAACATTTTCTGAAGGGGACCAATCAGAACTTTAATAAAATCTATGAATAAAAACATATGCTTACATTATAGTGTACAATGAGTTAACTGTATTTAGATTTATAAAGAAACTGTAATATAGTACTGCAAAATTATTCAAGGAATATTTTTCAAATGTACAAACAATATTAAAAACACACAAAGCACTGAGCAATGTGCAACTTTAAAAATTACTATTACACCAGCCAAACAAATCTTTAACCACTTTTTAAATGGATTCATTTATACTGTTTTAATGCAAAGAGACTATCAAAGATATAAAGCAAAACAAAGACTTTTCAGTGTCTGACTCACATTTCATCCCCAAATCTTTTCACATTTATAGTTGCATTTTGAATGTCTAAGCTAAGAATTTTAAATGTTTCTCAAATAGTTTGTCTACATTTATTACAGAATTACATATTTGAAAGCTACAATGCTAAGAACTAACACACTTATTTCAAACTTAAAAAAAAAATCACAAAAGTTCACAATGGTGTTCAGCTCAATATCCATAAACAGTTAAACAGCAAACAAGTCAAAAATGTTAGATACTTTTGCTCAGGTTTCACACCTATCCTGATGTGTGCCAGGTGCACCTTCAATATTTGGCACTCAGTCTGTAAGCAGAAAACTCCAAATAATTCTAAAAACCTTTTAGCCTTTAAGGACTATCATGTCTCGCTTTCCTAACATGCATTTTGATTATCCTGAAGTCATTTTAGGTTTGCATAAAGGTGATTTAGATTGGTACAAAATGAAGTTTATATGAAAACTGGTTAAGGACTGAAAGCACATTAGCTCTGAAATATTAATCTTAACACCCAGACAAAAAGGGGGAGGTATGATTTGCACAAAAATACTTTAAATTATTTTGGTTACTGGTTATTTTCTTCATGATCATACGCATGCTTAGCTGCTTGCAGTGCATGCGTGCATCCTCTTTGCCACATCATAGACATAGGTGATATCTGGCCGCTTCTCTGGATCCGGGTTGATACACATATTGACTAACTGTCGTAGCTGCAAAGAAAAGAAAACAGCGTAACGCATTTAAACCAACTTTCTTGGTTATTTTTTCTTTTTAAAGAAATTCTGAGTGGCTATATATTATAGAAAGTATATTATCTGACCAGAAAATATATTTGAGTGCTGTCAATAATTGTACTATTAACTGAATGTTCTAAGAAGTATATTCATTGGAGAGCACTAATGTCAAGAAGTATTTTCTGTAGAGATTTTTAAATGGATTTTTAAAAGAAGTTAATCAGAAGACAGCAGTTACTAAGGGCAGAATATTAACTATTGGGCTCCAAGCTAACCATGGATATATACACACATGTACTTGATCTAGAACTCACTATATTAGCCTTGAATATAATAAGCTTAAATTTCCATAAAAGGCAATACGGGTAGATGTCTATAAATTTATCATGAACCAGTTCATATAAATATGTACAGTCTTACATGATCTTTACATAAGAGAAAACATTCCTCTAAACTAAAGATAGTAAACTGAAAGCCAGAGATTGTACTTCTTATTTCAATCTTTATTTATATCATAGAAGAAAAATGAAATAATTTTTCTGATCCAGACTCACCAGGTAGAATATAGGATTTTATTCTCAATTCTAACAGTCACCAGTTTAGGAAACACTGTCTTCATAACATTATATATGTCTTTTATATTCAGATTCCTCTGCCTCATGTTCTCAGGAATAATTTAGACATTTTGAAAATTTGCATGCATTAACACTTCTGGCAAATATATTAGCACTTAGTAGGTTTTTAAATTACCATAGTTTCTTCATCGTCCTCAACTTCTACCACAAGACAATTCTCAAGTAAAGGAAACAGAAGCAGGGGTAAAATTTGTGAGCTGATTGGGTAAATATTGCTATCTAGAGGGCTAATGCCAGCAAGAAAAGTTATTCTGGAAAATGTAGTGCACAGGAGCCTACCAGATGCGGGGTGGGTTGGCGTGAGGAGCCTGTACAGTGAGGTGGCAACCAATCTTACTGAAGCACTTGCAGCCCTATGCCTTCAGAGAAGTCGCAGTCTCTGGAGGTTTATTTCTTCATCTGTCATACAGTGAGGTTGGAGGAGATGATCAATAGTTCTCTAAGCTCTCATTCTTTAAATTGTATAATTCTAGCAGAATAAAATTTAATGATTCATTGTTAGCCACATGTGGAAATTAGATAATGTTGGTTGGTAATGTTATATCCACTGAAAGAGTCTGAAGATTTGAATTTATATTCCTTGCAAACGAATAGAGAATTGCATTTAAAAACTCCTAAGGAGTACAGCCATAAGCAAAGTGTTTTACTATGGTGATCCAAGAGAAATTGAAATCAGAAAGGTTGGCATTTTGCCAGTTTACAACAATACATCCAGTTACGCACAACCTAAAACCAGGAAAAACATCTGAAATGTTCTTAAGATCGTCAAACTCTTAGATGTTTTACTTAGAGAATGATGAAGCAGAAAGAAAGGAAAGAATAACTGATACAAAAATGCACTGTATTTAACCAAAATACAAGTAGATGTGATGATGATTTTAACTTCATAACGCTGCCAAATCCCTGAAGCTAGTTCAGAAACCTCTCCTTCCTGTATAATACTCCAGAACAGAGTGGCATTTCCAATCTACTGACAATGACTAACTGGTCCTAAGTTCTCCGGGCACGAGGAAAAACCATCCAAGGTTAGACAGAGACAGAATGATGCAAAAGTGGCTGAAGATGATTCTCTAGCTCCCCAAGGTAAAGGATAAGAACTAGGAATTTCTAAATGGGAGAATAAAATAAACAGAAGGACCACGCAGCAAGCGGTTGACTGCTCCTAAAGGAGGACAGATAAATATCACTAACCCTTTGGTAGATGGACCCAGAGCAAGCCTGTTGCTTTTCCTTCTCCATTTGTTGGTTTAATCACCACCAAATATGAAATTTATTGTCATAAATATTTTTTCCAGAGAAGTTAGTGACAGATCATATAAATTCAGATGTGAAATAAGAGTATGCATATCTTACCATATTTGTGAATCAAATCTGTTTATGAAAACATTTTGATAAATTATTAAAATTTGAAGTAAAATTCTATCAAATTAAATGCTTTATTAATGACCCTTAGTCATTTGATGCAAAAATATTTCTAGAGAATCTACATCACAGGGACACATACTGGTAGCATCAGATGACAGAGGATAAGTCAGACAAAGTATCCATCCCTAAAGGAAGGCTTAATGGTTAGGAATTAAAGAATGACTTTCTTCCCCCCTGGATGTCTTACTCTTTCATCCTTCATTTTTTTTAAAGAGAGAAACAATCTTTATTCAGATTTTCACATGGCTTTCGTTGCTGTGAGACTCATCCTTCATTTCTGCCCCACCCTTCCTCTTTTCTTTCTTTATTCATCCATTTGATCATTCAATAAATTCAATAAACCAGACACTTTATTAGGCGGTGATGATGAAGTGATAAATGAAACACATGTCACCTACCCTTGTACAGCTTACACTTTACTAAAGGCAGAGAGCAAAGAAATGAGACCATGAAGAAACAATTTCTTCAATAAACTACAAATGACAAGTATCTCAAGAGATTTGTGAGATAGAGGTAAAAGATTGTGTGGCTGCCCAGAGGACATTTACTTTTATTTTTCTGGGAGGTTCCACCTGATTCACTGAGGAGTCAGCTGCCAGTATTCGCCATTCCAAGCATTTGTGGCCATCATCTTGAGGCGCTCTGGCATCCACTTAGATGCTCCATTCAATACAAAAGTTTGATAACCTGGCATTAATCTTCACTTTTATTTCATATTTTAGTGTCTGCCTCCCAGGGACATAACCTGTTTCTTAAAATGTCTGGTGTCCTAACAGAAATCTAAGCACCAGCTGCTTGCTGTCCTGCCAAGTCTCATTTCCTTCCCCCAGCATGGCTGCACTTTGATGGGATTAGATGTTGTTTCTAAGACTCTATCCTCGTCTATCCTCTTCTTTGGATTTGTCACTCATTTCTAGATCTTCAGTGTCTTTGGCATTTCCTTCCTAATTTCCTTTGTAGGTTTGTTTTCCTGGGATGATCACTCCTGTTGGTATGCCCTTGAAGGTGGTTTTGTTTTTTGTCCAACTGCTAGCTTTGTCTTTAGTTTTATTCCAACCTAGCGCTCCTAAGTACTAAAGATGACTAAATTTCAACTATAAGCATTTCAACGGTTATGCATTGCCCTCTGGAAAGTCCATGACATCTAGCAACATGGGCTTCTAAACTCTTGCTCCTACTTAAATTTCCAGCCTCACATCTATCCTCAAATTTGTCCTCCATTCCTCCAGCCCCTATGTTCTAAATGTAATGAAGTACTTGCATTTCTGTGATCATCAAACTGTGTTATGCCCCTATATCTTTATTTTGCTCCTCTTCTATCTCCCTCAAAACCTTATACTCTCATGCCTAACTTACCTACTGATGTCACTGTGCATCTCTTCTGAAGCCTTTCCTCACTACCTACAGCATTTATTTCTACCTGGCCTCCATTGTACCTGTCACTCCCTGGCTACTGAAATGAAGGAGCAACTCTGACTTGGAAGGTTTTGTGAGGTGGTACCTGGCCTGAGGTCTGAAGCATGAATGTAATCTTGATTCATTAAAGGAGTGGAAAAGAATCTAAGCAGAGATAAACAGAATGAACAAAGGTGCTTGGCCAAAGAAAACAAGTTATGTGGCAGGATGGCAAGTACTTCTGAATGATTAGGAAGCAACAGGAATGAAACAATAAGCTAAAGTCAAAAATCGACTCAAGGGTTCAGAATCCATTCACATCTGCAATAAAAGATCTGGAGGAGAGTACCAGAGCTCTGCTTCAGCACAAATTTTCTTGGTACAAAGATGGAGCATAAAGAACAATGCCAGCAGAGCAGGCCAATTAAGTTTTTCTAAGATTTCAGGCAAGAAGTAGTACTAACAAATTTTCATATGGTCATCTGAAAGGACGGTGTTACAATTAACAGAGGAGGGTGACACAGAGTGAGTTTGAGAAAGAAAGGGGACATTTTGTGTTGGGTAGAAATGAGTTCCTGAGTTTTTGGTTTTACTCTGTATCCATGTCTAGATACTGAACTATACAGAGATCTGTGACTCTCATCCCTAGATTATGAAGATAAAGGATGGCTTAAGTGAAATGTTAACCCATATGGAACATAATTTTGTGATATAAGGTTCTCTCAGATACTCATGCATTAATGTACTCTTATTAAAGGGTAGGTATCATTCTTGATTATAAAAATATTATATTTAACATTTTATTAAATCCTCTATATCCTTTGTTGATTGAGGTACTGGGGATTGAACCCATAGTCTCACACATGGTAGGTAAACACTCTACCACTGATCTGTATCTCCAAACCTTTTTATAATTTTATTGAGATAATGTCTTACAAAGTTGCCAAACTGGCCTTGAACTTGGAATCCTCTTATCTTGGCCTCCTGAGTAGTTGATTACAGACATGCAATATCATACCCAGGCTTCAGTAGATAGTATTAAAATCAAAAGCATTGTAATCTTTCACAATAATTTCATTTTATATATCAAGTAACTAAAAACCAATTAAAAATCATAAAACTTGAATTAGAACCCTAGTCATTTGATTATGAACACAAGTCTTTTCTATTTGCCATTGTTGAGAGTTTGCTTACTTTTACTTGGTCATTTGATTTGAATGCATCATGATGCCTAATACAGCTTTGCATCCATAATGATTATCAGTAACACTGAGTGAATTTCAACTCCTCACTATATAGAAATGTCACTTGGCTCAATATACCATCTGAGTTGTAATCAGGAGAGATGAATAACTAGCTGGTCATCATAGCAGAGAAAGTAACATTTCATGTAGTTTATTTCCCTGAGAGATTGGTCTAATTTCTATCCAGTAAACACAATGATGAGATGCTGCAAATATTATTAAATATGTCACCCAAACTTGTTCTTTGATTCCCCGTGAGCAAATTGGCAGAATAGGATCCAGGTGTTTGTCAAAGAGTATATAACCTTGAACAGAGTCCCACGTGGTAAGTCCTACTAAATTTCCGCTAAGACAAAATTCAGGAAGGTCCTGTAATGGATATAATTTACTATTACAGTTTTGCATTATCTAAGTCCTGTCCTTAGTGTGCAAGTTCTCCATACTGGAAGCATATTAGTTCCTAAAATCATATTTTAATGTTTGCTTTTGGATTTTAATGAATATTACTTAAGGGTTGCTATTGAAGACACTGCTTGGTACATTACTTATGGATCCTTATATGAGATAATTTAGTGGGAGAAAAACATTTTACTTGCTGTATTTTCCATTGTGCTATGACAGAGAGGAAGCAATAACCAAATAAGCTCAACAAAAGCAGCTCTGTTAGCCGTTAGGTTAGGTACATTTACATTCCTTTTACTGTTGGTTCTGAATTTGTACTTGTCTATTTTAATAGCCAATAAGTCATACGTTTGCTTTAAGTTATCTCAAACCATTTTTGAAAAAAATGGATTCCAAATTATATAAAGATTTACAAATGTTGAGTTCTCAGTTTAACAATTGTCATTTTACACACACACACATATATATATATATATAGTTGTTCTAAACTACATTTAGATTTAAATAGACCATTACTCTATTACTCTAATGGGGGAAAATAATCAGTTGTAATAGTCCTTTATCATAACAAATAATTCAATATGATTAACAACCAATTTTAATAATTTTCAACTTTAATAATTTGGTTTAAGGTTATATAAAATCACTTCTTATCTTTGCTTAATTTACTCCAAATTATAGTATTACTTTTAGATGGTAGAGTTTATTTATTTATGAATAGGAAGAATAATTGTATATGTATCAGAAACCAGTAATAGTATTAACAGAGTTCAAAATTAAAGGAAAAGTAAAACTCTTAGTTTTGCCAGATAGTTACTAGATTTTTACGCTGTTAAATACACAAAACAGGTTGATTCATTTGGTTACTTTTTGTAGCTGGTGGACATATGAAGAGGCTGTTACTTTGATTTAGATGCTCCACAGAATTATTAGGTTTTCTAAAACGTCAGTGGACCAGTGGAAATACAGTTCCCTGAACATTTTCAGATCAAAAGATAACTCTTTATATTCTATAACTCTGGAGCTTAGAATACATGCTGATAGTGCAGAGAGAAAACTATCTGCTCAAAGCTGATATTTATGAACCACTCTATGCATTTTTACACAATTTTTTAACAACTCTATGTGGTGGGCATGACTATTATATAAAATTTTACAGAACGCTAACCTTCCTAAGGTCACAAAAGCAGAAAGGGACAGGACCTGAACAGAGCAACCTAGCATTAGAGCCCAGGTTTTAAAATAACTATGTTAAACTTCCAGAGGAAAATTCTAACTTGATCTGCAGGTTTCCTAATGACTACCTCTGCACAAAGGTGGGGTGACTTTCCACAAAGTCAAGGGCAAACTGGCAATCCTCTGAAAATAAAATAGCCTAACATGGGTTACTCTGGTTTCTAAAATTAATCGGTTTGCCTTCATATTTTACAGGCTAATTTGAATCAAATAAAAAAACCAACAAATTTTGTCGAGGGCTTGACAAAACTCATGAGATATGGGGCCTACTTTATCTACAAGATGATCTTGAATGATGACATGAACATACTTGGATTAATCTTATGACTAGAGTAACCAATATCTTTAATGACTTGCTCATTAAAAGTTGCAGTAACTCCTTCCAAACAAAATGTACTTGAATTTTAACTTGGATAATTTTCTTATTCATTATACAAATCGACAAGTGGCTGGAGGGTGTGGCTCAGTGGTACAGCACTTTTCTAGAATGCACAATGCTCTGGCGTTTCATCCCCAGCACCACCAACTCCTCCCAAAAAAAGCCCCACAAATATAGTGACCTCATAAATAATGGCTCTTACTTAGTCCTACACCTTTTAAAAAGTTCCTGTAGACCTCTGAAGGAAGTTATTTTAAAAAATCATTAATATTCAACACTTTGCCAATGATTTTAAAGTATTACATCATTAACCATGTTCAAGAAATATGTCAAGATAATAATGATAACATTTCTATCTATATTCCTTTGTCAGGTTTCTAGTTCTAGTAGGGGCAGACATTTGCTCAGAAAAAAAATTCTATGCTTGAATTAAGGGAGATAACTTTCCATTTATTATTTAAAATTTTAGGAATCAATTAGTACATATTACAAAATAAGAGTAAATGACAAAAGAAAATGACAAGCTATTTTATGGTTTGTTATAAAATACTTAGTTTGCATTATTTTCTACTTGGGTGTAAAATAAGTGTACTTTGTTGCTTTTTAAAAAATGCTTTATGATATGTTGAAAACAAGACAAAAATAAAGGTCTGAGCATGTAAAAGCCTTCAGAAAATTTAAAAAGTAACATAGAAACACTTGAATGAGTAAAAGCATATAAATTAAAAATAAAATGGATTATTTGTTTCTATAGGATTACAAAATTATAAGTCATATAGAAATTACTGAATGTTTTCTATGAAGTAGGTAAAATACCAAGAAATTTTGATCTATTTCCAAAGAAATTTCAAAGCAAATAGGTTGAAACCAGAAATATTAAGAAGATGACAGTATAACAGTTATTGTTGTCTGGGTGATAACCCAATTACAGATCAAGTTCAGTCACGTACAGGTAATAACAATAGTGCTCTTTGTGCATTATAGCTTTAGGTCACTAACAAAATTCTCAATAGAATAATAAAAACTAGTGCTATTTGTACTCTTTCTTTTCCACCCCCATCTTAATCCCTCTGAGACCAATTATGTTATATCAGCCTCCCCTATACACTCAATTTCCATCTACCCAAGGACACATTTGAACACCCGAAAGTGGGCCTAATACATTAAAGTATACTATATTTTGGAGCTTTAAATATATTTATATAAAATGATGATGCATATCCAACTTGTATAACAAAGTGTCACTAGTGATTGACTTGGGGGTAGAGGAAAAGGGAAAAAGAGTTACAGATATAAGGTACTATAATATCTATATTTCAGAACCAAAGATCATTTAGTGCCTTTTAAAAACAAAGTCTTACAGAGAGTTACATGGTCTTATAGGATCCCACAGGATATAGGGCACCGTCTTGGATTTATGTCTTCAAGGAGCAAGTCTCTGGTGTCACTTCAGAAGCATAGGTGAGCACGGGGCTGCTTAAATGTTTTTAAAATAAAAATGGAACGTTCAAAGCTTAAAGATCTAGTCTTACCTGGCAACTTTTAGTTAGGTGGCCAACTGACATTACACATAAGATTATCAAACTCATTAACATTTCAATTTCCTTCCTAAAATTATTTTGATGAGATAATACTAATTTTAACAAACGGTACAATTTTAATATAGTAATTGTTATATTACAAATATTCTGTTTTCACTTAGCATTTGACTATAAAACTACATGGGCCAAAGACATTTATCTTCAAATATTATTTGTGTCACATAATGTCCTTAATTTAAATATTCTTGGGACAATAAAAAGAACTGTATAACGCTAATTTAAGTAACACTGTTAATTTCCAGAAACTTTAGGGAACTGATATAAAATCTGAGTCTAGCAACTATAAAAGAAATATTTAGATTAAATAAGTTTTGAAAACATACTATAAGTTCAAGACATGTAAAAATAATCTGACACTTTCATCTTGTTTTGTTTCTTATTTACATAAAGCATCTCTTTTACAAGCCAAACAAAGGTCATGTTTTTTGTTCACTGACTTAACTTCCTTAAAAACATTCCTTCAATATATTCTGAATTTAAAGAATAATTAGGAATTACTAATAAATGTTAGGTTAAAAAATCAGTTAATTTTCAAAGCTTTCATTTAGTATTTTCCTTAATGAAAACCATTTGGGAAATATAAGTAAATTTAGGATGAATAACACTTTTGTTTAGTACATTATGAATCAACACATCTTATTGGAGATGTATGTAGTAGATTTACATACTCTGATATGCAAAAATAATTCCTACCTTTCATGAAGAAGTCCTCCCTTCAATGTCAATTGGTATCTGAGTTATCAAGGTCAGAAGTGTATTCTGGGTAATAAATATCTGGCCACACTTCTACCCTCCAACATGATACCCTTCTAACAAGAGAGATCTTAGATAAATATGGTGAAAGGATGAGGACAAAAAATAGAAGAATTGGTAAGATTGCAGAAATCACGAAATGCACATAGCCATAAGCACCTGAGTGCTTACTGTACTGTGTGTTCCTGTGGCAGGAGGAGGGGAGAGGATCCCTTGGAGTCTAGTATTTGCTCTCAACACTGTCTGAAACTCTATGTGCTCATGTGTAAAATGAGAATAAGACCACTGTCTTTTAACTAAGTTATTACAGGTTTAAATAAAAAGGTGATTTCAAAAGTTTAAAAAGATTCAGTATTTTATGAAAACCACATTAAAGACATTATCCTCTCTAATATCAGAAATCAGATAAAAATAATCATATATAATCAACCACAGAAAAATGATTTTATCCTTGTATTGGATTTTAAGTACTCTGGAAATTTTTTTTTTTTTTGTCTCAAGAACAAGGGAAATGATGGGGCAAATCCTTAGATTTCTGAGCAAAGCAGCAGGGAAGGCAGTGTCAGGATGCATTGCTGAACTATTCTAGGAAAGGTCAAAAGGAAAAAAAACCCAACTAAGAAAGCCAAACAAAAATGAGGGCTAAAACAAAGCAGTACATCATTTATTTTTATTTATGATGTAAACATTTATGAATATTTCATTTTCTATTCTTTGCAGTTGTTCAGGTTGATATTTTAATTTTCAAATTTGAGACAGTCCCATTAATTGACTTTTAATAAAACAAATGTTTATCTGTGGGCTGGAGGTCTAAAGCTTCAAAATAAACAGATATTTAATGTAAAACAAGAGACATTAAGTACTATGAAAACTGATCATTTGGCTATTAATTGATTCCCAAATCATAGTGTGCTTTCTTCACTTACAAAAAGCAGCATGAGACTTGCTAAACTAGTTAGCAAGGTTTCAAAAATTTAATCAGAAACCTGAGCATGGTGGCACACCTGTAATCTCAGCAACTTGGGAGGCTAAGTCAGGAGAATCACAAGTTCAAAGCTAGCCTCAGCAACTTAGCAAGACCCTGTCTCAAATTGAAAAACAAAAAAAGGACTGGGGATGTGGCTCAGTGCCGCTGAATTTGATCCCTGGTGCTATCTATCTATATATATATCACACACACATATGTACTTATATAAAGTACTTATGAATATTGCATTCTTCAGAATTCTTATTTACAATAAATTTAGTTCAGATCTGCAAGCACTGTTACAACATAGTATGTTTTATTAAACAGGTTTAGCCATTATTCCAGTGCTTTATAGGAGCTTACATTTCTTTACATTCAAACACTGTCTTCGATTTAATATTTCCTCTATTTTCTCAAACCAAGACCACCTTTATCCTCCCTTCCCATTTCTACCTCTCACTTTCACCTGCAACCCTGTTCCTGGCTTTTAAGAATTTTCTTCTAAACCTATCCATTTAAACTTAACATGAAGAAAAATCTGTTAAAACCAATTACTAAGGCACAATTCTATTCAAATTCTCCTGTGTATAATCTATTTAAACTAGGAGTTTTTGATAATATTAGATGATAGACAAATATTCATGTGTAACTGAAGTATTATAATTATCAGATAACAAACAAGTGCTGATATGAATGCTCAGATTTTTTTAAAGAGGAGAAAGTGAAAGAATTTTTTGAAAATCTGGACTTTGTTTTTTCAACACTTAGTTGTGTATGTGGTGTAGGGGTTCAAACCTGGGTCCTCATGCATGCCAGGCAAATGCTCAGATTTTTCGGACCATGTTAAAAAGAACTTAGTAAAAAAAATAGTGAATAGTTATATTGGTAATTATTTAGAAAACAATAAAAGTGACTATACTAAGTCTTAAGATGATTTACTGAACAAATAATTTTGAAGAACACTCCAGTATCTCCCAAAGAAATCAGATGTTGCTGCTTATGTACAAGAATAATAAAACCATACAGGAATAACATCAGTGAAAGAAAACTATCACATCTTCTGGCCTATGAGTAATTTTCTGCCTTAGTGGGTAGTGTTCTTTGGAGAAGTTTCCTCTCACTGAATCCACTTAATAGGTCATCCATTCTGCTTTTAAGTTTATTCCTTTAGATCGCCTCTTCACTCCCTCCATCAATGTGTTAGTCCTCAAACCTTTTAAAATCATCAGGTCTTAGAGATACACAGAAAAGAAGCAGAGTCCCTGCTCCTCAGGAGTAGAAGCCTGATAGTTGAAAGGGGAGAAGAACGTGCAAGGAAGCAACCACCGCACACTGTGATTGACAAGGGTGAGGTACAGGGAGAGAGGAAGGCTAAGGGAAAATCATACAGGAGCAGATAGCCAAGCTATATCTCAAAGGAAGAGAATAAATTCACCTTGTAAAGATAAGGGAAGAAGAATTTCATAAAAACATGACAATTCAGGGAGCTTCTAGATGAACTTGCACTGGTAGAGGTGAAGAAGAAGAGTGTCTCATAATCATTCATTCTTGTGGGCTAGGTCCCAGTCAAATTGTCATCAGCCTTTTGAATTCTAATCTCTTACACATGGCAAATGTTCACTATCACCACCAGTAACTTTTAAACTGACAGATATCTAAGGGAAGGCATATTTTCAACCCAAGATTTTGTTAAGTAGTTATTCCCTAGGAGACACATGAATGGGAATGTTATCAATAAAGAAAATCATAAGCAAAATTATTTCAATATGCCACAAAATATAAATTTCCTAATAGCATTCATGTGTAGGTGACGTATTTGAATCTAGAATACTAACTGTGCATATTAAAACACTAAAATACAAAAGGAAAGATGTGACATACAGGCTTATTTTTCAAAGCACATTACTAACTACTACTACTGTTGCTACTCATTTTTGGTTTTAATGTTAATCAAATCTGGTTGGCAGGTATAGTTGGTATTATCAAATGTTCCCTTCAAATTTGGGGGGGGGCAGAAGCCTTGAAATTTTAACAATAGCTAACAAAATATGGTAACTGTCAAATGCATATTTAATAAATTAATTTGCTTAACATTTTTAATTTTCAAAGTTACCATTTGGGCTACAAAATTGGCACTTACTGAACTGGTCTTTTAGACTGTACTTTTCAACAGTTCCTATATTTTGCTACACTAATAAAAGGTGATTTGGATTTTTAAAATATCTAAAGAGCCTACTCTTGGAGGGAATATTTAAGATATAAGGCAGTTCCAAATCTGATCCGATTTTTGTTGCTACCATGAATTCTGAATAATTATTTTACAGACAAAATGAATTCCTATTTAAGGAGAGAAAATATTTATTAGCACATCTGCATTTCAAAGCTCTTGTTCTGAGAACTCTTCTACATAACTGATCAGATTAAAGTAACATGGTTATATACAGTCTATTTTTCATACTCATTTCTTTAAAAAGAATTATCTCTTTCATGTTTACCTGGATATAATAAGCTTTCTATTTCACCCAGGCATGACAACAGACTTGACCAATATGAGAAGCCCCAGTCTGTTTTGGAAAGTATCCCACATAACATGTTTTGCTTTATAGTTCTTTTCGAAACTGGTAACTATATAGAGTGAAGTAAAAAGTGGAATCTATTTTCCTTTCCCAACTCTAAGACCTTCTATCTGGGCCAGACTTTGATATTTGCCCCTTGGCTGAGAATCCGCATATCCAACTTCACACTTAGCTGCAGTGAAGTAGCCCTGCAGGCAGGCCGACTTCAACGAACCACTAGTGGTATCATCATTAAAATCCTGCTGAAGGTCACCATGGTAACCGCCTGCTGAGGCTTCACTGCTGCACTCGGCATCTCCTAATCAGCTACCATGTGAAATGCAAATTCAGACAGTCTGAAAATTAGTCAAGAAGAATAGGGGATGAGGATGCAGATATGTGAAATATTCATGTGCTTCTTGGAAAAAAGAAGACAGCATGAATGACACAACAAAGAAAGGCCCCTGACATTCTTGCTATCATTTTGCATTATTGTTCACACCCTACTGTATTTCTAGGCCTATAGTTCTGAAGTTGGTTTTGTGAAATGCCATATTTACATTCTATACCCAAAATAGTAATTAAAAATGGCTAACATAAGAGAATTAACATCAAATAAAGGTAATACTTTAAATTATTATCACTACTTTTTAAGAGTTCATTCTAATTACCTGAATACAAATGCCATGAAGCAAAAAAAAAAACAGGCATCTTAGATTATCAGTATGATGACTATTAAAAGAAAATGTACTTAATACATTCCAGGAACCCAAAAGCTTTACATATGGTAAAAAAATTCTTCAGAGATATTTATTATTCAAGTTACACAGACTTGAATTTCCTTACATAATGCAAGATCGAATGCTGTTCATTTCACAAAAGAAAGACTGACATGATTATCCAGTAAGTGAACATTATAATTGTTTTATATTTTTCCTTTGCTTCTTTCCATTTTCCTGGGGCAAAAAGTCTGTTGCATTAGGACATCTCATCTCATGAGCAACGATGTTTTCTCTGAGTAGGTCCCTGACGAGCAGTCCATAAAGAGCCTATGTGAACACAACTTGGTTGACCTGAGCCACTGCTGTTTTGCATACTTTCTGCACAAATACTGATAAAATCATAATGTATTAGGCTAAAATGCAATACACTTTGTTCAATGAAAAATGATGCTGGATAGAGCCAACACGATCCATTTCAATGGGTTACCAACACTAGCAAGGCAAAGGCTTCAACAATTTTTAATCCTATCCAAAATATTTTTAACACGTCTAGTACACTAACCTCAAAACACTTCCGCAAAGGAATCTGACTATGGCAGTGAGGTTGTGATGGGACAGGTATTGTCAAAGGAGGGAAGGTAAACTTAAAGATTAAAGTTCAGAAATGTAGCTAAGAGATGTATACTTCAGTTTTGGGAAGATGTGAATGTAACTATTTGGTGGTCTGAGAATGAAGAGTTAGTCTATTAAGAGAAACCAAACATGTTGATTACTAAACATGGGTCTGAGCATTAATTCTGCCCTTCCGTGTGTTCAGTCCACTGGAAAGTCAGCTACCATTATCACACCTAGGAAGTGGCCAATTTTATACCACATGCTGTGTTGTGTTCCGCACCCCGTTATGAATTGAAGAGTCAACTCTTTAAACAGCAAGCCTCCAAGAGAAAACAGAAGGAAAAGTGCCATTTCTGCTACCTATACTATTTTTATTTTCTGTATAAAGTCAAATTTCTTAAAAAAAAAAAAAAGTTAGCAAAATGAACATAAGACAAACACATGGACTGAACATAACTTACTTCCTCTGAATAGTGATCTGAAGGAAGAGGCGGGTAGTCACACTGTTCTATCTTCTTACACAGGGAGTACAAATTCATTTTGTCACCATAGAAAGGACTCTGTAATGCAGCCATCTGTAAAATGCTCACAATGAAACTGGTATAGTTACACAGCAACTTCCAAGATGATTATCACATATTATACTGGGATAGAAAATAATTACAACTATAAATTATCTAGTCATTTTGATTTTTTTTATGAGTACTCCTTTTAAAGAATTAAGTGCCAAAAATCTTCATCTTTTGTTTTTTTTGGCAACATTTAAAATCCCTAAAATAAAGAAACACTTATGTTGTGTGTGTCTTTAGACAGATAAGCTAACAACATATGATAATTCTGTACATATACTATCAAAACAACTAGCATATATCATGACAACAGGCATCATAAGGTGCAGCTTGTAATGATCAAACATACAACAGACATAAAACTGAAGTTGAAATTGAATATAATCTAGCAATAGTTGGGGATTAGGATGCAAGCCAAGCCACTTTATCTGGCATACCATACTGGTAATACTCTGTAGAAAAGGTTATTTTGAGAAAAGTTACTTAGAATATAACTGATCCCCAAATAGTTTGCAATGAATCAGAACTTCTTTCAATAATGTCTCAAAACCACTAAATGTATTCAAAAGCTATACAAGTCATAGGTGCGATTCAAGCATCCAAATGAAATTTTCATGCAGAAAATCACGATTCAGTATGAGCAACTTAAAATAAATTTAAATTCAATAATGTCTTTTTTTTTAAGACAGGGTTGTAACTTGACATTTAAAGTGCAAGCAAGTACTGTGGTAAGCAGGGTTACAAACTAAAAATTCAATTTAAAATGTTCGCATCCTGTTCAAAACCTTCTAAATCTTTGAACCGCAGCAACAAGAATACAACACGGAGTGCCAGGCTGCCCCAAAGTCAGTCACCCTTTTCTACATGTGCTAATAAGTTTGATTTTGGAAGGACAATGTGTACATTCCCCAGACAGGCAGAGTGTGTGTGAAACACGCTGGTCCATGCTGTGCTACTCAGTGAGCGTCAGTGGGGACAGGACAAGCTGAAAATGGCTCTCATCTGTCTTCTGTGCTCCAGACAGGGCTTTAACTCCTTCAGAGCCTCAGCCAGGAGGGGACAGGTCTGGAAATCAGGACTGGGGAGCAGTTCTATGCAATTTCTACCTCACCTACATTTTACATACACCTATACTGAACAACCTTGGGAGGAATTGTTCCGCATGATGAGAAAAAGTTAAAGATGCTTTGAATGTCTTTAAATAAATAAACATTCCACCTGAGAGGAAAATTTTTAAAGGAAGAACAGTGTTTTTTGTTGTTTAAAATGCAAGGACATGTGATTAAACAATGTTAAAAATGCTACTTTAAAAGTATACTATATAAGCCATAGTCTCTCCATGTTTGTAAAACCTTAATGTACCTATATTCATTATCAAATGCTAGGACTTCATTACAGTACTTTTGTCTCAATACTGCAGAGTGTTAAAAAAACATCTGAATGTCCCCTAAGGAGTTAAACAGGAATAGTATATTTTCATGCATCTCCTGCTTTGACAGATGAAAAATGTCAACTGTCCTGTTTTTATTTTCAAGCTTTTGCACTATTCATCTGGTTCATTAGTGCATCTCGATGCTGCCCCTGACAGCTGCTCGCCCTCTCCTCCCAGCAGCTGAATTTTTCAGGCTAATTTGATCCTCCACACTGAGACGATCGCTAGAATGATTGACTTGCTCCCTGACCTCCAGGGTCTGACTTTCCTGATTAGTATTCTGGGGGTGTTGGAGGAACGAAAGCCCACTGTCTGTCTGCAGGGCTGGTGGCAGCTCTCTTTTTTTTTGAACTGTAAGCCACCAACCTACAACCCTGTAAGGATGCAATTGCTGCGCTGAACAATAAAGGAAATGTGTAAAACCTACTTTTCCATGTAAAGGTCCGTGTAGCAAAAGCACAGCATCTTGATTTTAATTAGTAAAGTCTACTTTGTTGCATATCAATTAAAACTCTACTGCTAGCTTTTTTTAAAGATTTGAAAGTCTAATTTTTTGAGTTTAAAATACATTTTCAATAAAGCCTTCCTACTCCTTTATTGTTAATAGCAATTTCTTAGTGGGGAAGAATATCTATGTGATATATGCGACCTATGTGATGTCACACCCAAGTTTTTAAAGTTAAATTGCTAAGTATTTCTATTATTACATTTAAATGTAACTGAAAGGAGATAAAACAAATCTTTAGAAAAATTTAAGTTCTTGCATGGATGAATTGAGAAAATGGATTAATATGAAAATTAATTAATGTTAGCATAATATTTTAACAAGAAATAATGCACAACACATATAACTCATGAGTTATACCGGAGTTGCCAGAGACATTTTTTAGTGGTTACTTTCAATGGAAAAATATGGGATAGTGCCTTTCAAAGGCAAATTTAGAATATAAAAAATCATTTCAGTTTTGATATGACTCTGCCAGCCCTAAAAGCAGTAATCGGACTTCTTCCTAAAAAAATACCTCAACTGAACATTATTTCCACTGCTAAATTTAATATCATTATTGAAATCTAATTCACTATTTACTTTTAGGTATTTAAAGAGAAAATGTTGCTTTGATAATATTAGACTACGGCCTCAAGGTATCTAAGGTTACCTAAACAGATACATAGTAAATATACAAACTGATTAACTGAAATATTACAGTAATACTGTTAATCAAGTTCTTCTCAACATTGCACCATATTATTAGCAAAACACAGTAAGCAGAAATCTCATGTGCATACCTGGAAACATCTGATTACATCATTAAATTCATATTTTTCATGATAAAAATGAGTTTAAGAACATTTTTAAATGCTTTGATTTTCAAGCAGTCATTAGTCACTTTAGCAGAAAAAACGAATTTCAGGTTCCATAAGGTTGGAATCAGTAATCAGTAAAACAATAAAAGAGCATAATATTTTTTTAAAAAGCACCTGATGTTCTTTCAATGGTAGCAACAATTAAAATAGACTATCATATTCAAAAAGTCAGTAGGATAAGAGGTACAAAAGAGAAAGAAATACATTGGAATTTATCCATCCACTTAAGATTTTCTTATTGAGATACAAAAACAAACCTACTTAGATGTAGATTAATTTTTAATTAACAGCTTTGACTCAGTCTATTTCTTCTTGCCATTTAATAAGATTATTGAAATCACTAGCTTGAGAACCTCTTCTATACCACTGTTTACAACAAGGGTAAAAAATGTTCTAGCAACATGCTTTTATGAATCCATATTGTACTGCAACATTTCTAGAGGATCGACCTACAGGACTCCATCTTCATTTGATAAGAACAGGAGAGCATTTCCTAAGCTTTATCAACACAAATTGTTACTCAGGGAAATTAAATGATAACCTTGTATAATTAACTGCATCATATCCTTAAAGCTGAATAATACTTATGTAAATGTGAAACAAAACATTGATAAAGATACATTTACTATACACTCATTTTAAATTCATTTTATTATACCTCTCCTGCACTGTACTAGCCAAGATTTTTTCAGAGCTGCTCAAATATTATAGGCAGAAAAGTGTATTAAGATGAAATTAATATTTTTTACATTTTCATCAAAAGGATACATTTTAAAAATATATCAGAGTAAATGTATGTTCCATCTAAAAGCAGTTATTAACCCAATGAATTCTTCATAATTTAAAAGCCAATTCTTAAACATTATCTAGAAAAAAAAATGTCAACTATAGGGAAATAAAAAAACAAAGCATCAATATATGGAATTTATCAACATTACCTACCTCATACAGTAGACAGCCAAGAGACCAGATGTCAGATTTGAAGTTGTATCCATTTTCATGTATTCTCTCAGGAGACATGTAATAAGGTGTGCCCACTAAAAAAAGGCCAAATAAAACAAGGAGTATAAAAATGAAGATAAAGCTCTTGTAAGAAATTATAAACTTTATATCACCAAAAATTCATTGAGATCAGAAAATTGTTTTTGAGAATATGCAAAACTTTTAAATTCTCCTCTTTAATGGGACTTTAATATCTACAATATAACAAAAAGGGTATGGTGTTTTAACTCCCTTTTGAGAAATCCAGGGAGAATTTAGGGAAAAATAGGAATTCTAACAGAAAACTTACCTAAGTGATTCATATAGGTCTTTATTTAAAAAAAAAATGGCTTGCCTCTCCCAAATAATTAAACATAATTATTTTAAACCAAATAGTATTATAAAACAACTTAGAAGGTGTATAAATAAATCATGCTAACTTTTTGAGAAGCTTCCCTGAGAACATAGTTCTGTAACTGATGTAACAAATGATATAACTGTTAACAGTTGATATCTTAGTTACTCCCACTTTAAAAAGAATATAGGAGACTTGTACATCAAAGGGTTACATAATAACATGTGAAAGGGTACTGCCATTTCTGGAAAAGTGTCTGAATTCCTGCTAACTACTGAGATATTTTTAAAGACTTTTTATTTAAAGTGCTAATACATTTTTCTCTTTTATATGGCTATTTTGGAAAATGTTAAAGTTAATTGTTTAAAAATAGTATTTTGAAGGGTAGAAACGTTTAAAAGTGTTCAAAGTAGATATTTTTTAATTTCAAATTTAGATGGCTATTTTTTCATCATTAGCCTAAGACTTTTTTGCCAAACAGAAAATCAAAGTTAGAGAATAATATTCAGAGATCTTATTTATCAGAGGCAAAAACTACTAATGAAGAAAAGGGAGTCTCCCTTTTCTATTTTTTTAAGAGCTTCACAGGAATTTTATGTAAATTTTAATCAGATAACTTGCAATACTGAACTGGGGCCTCCTAGTCAGATGCAGTAAGAGTCACACCAAAAATAAAAGTACTATCCTTCAAAGGCAGGAGTGAGTTTTCTAAAGGAATAAAGTTATGCAGAAGAGGTGTGGGTGGATACTGCCCTGTTCTAAAAGTACTGTGAACCATGGATCCCTGAAATCCTACCTCTAGTGGAATCCATTTTTACTAATAAAGGGCAGTCTTTGTTGGAACGGATGAAAGGGAAGCTTTATGAAAGTGAAGAAGTGAAAAAGAATATACAAATAAGAGAATAAAATTTTTATATATGATACTATTCAGATCAGAAATTAATGGGATAAAAATGAATAACTAAACTATTTCACTGCAGCATTTCCCTTAAAGACAAGTACCTCTGCTAGTTTTGTCAGAAAAATGAGGCAAGTTTCAGGAAGAGGTAGGTGCAAAGTGTTATTGTGTAAAAGGAACACAAGCAATCTAGCTTTGGGAGTTCTATCCACTTTTTCCTGTACTTTGCATCAACATCAGCAATCGTTGGAAATATTTACATACTCTCCATTTAAGGAAGGATGCTAGGTACAGCTGGAATCATAAACGGCTCTGCACAAGCTCCTGGTTTCAGGACATAAAGCAAGTGACTGGCAGTGAGGAATGTGCAGAGAGGCTTCACAGAATCCACAGGGGGCAACTGAAAACACTGAGGCTTGAAGGTTCAGAGTTTACCAAAAGCAAAGGTAATTTTAACCACTAGCTCTGGGAAACCTGCTGATACATTAGGGGTTTGATATGAGTGTGAAAGATTGATGATAGGGAAAAAGGAGAACAAATGCTAGCATTTTACAGAGATTAGCCCCAGCATAACACCTTAACTGCAACACAAGCTGAACTCCAATGAAGACCCACAAGTGAAGGGAGCAGAGAAAGAATGATCAGGAAATTCTACTAAACAAAATTTAAAATGTAGAAAATTTTGATGTACAAAAAAGCCTATCCTAGTGGGCTGCTACAGGTCATTATAGTAAGTTACATATTCAGCAATGCTATTTCTAAGCTTAGACACTAATTCTTCCTTACAATATAATACTTTACACTGTACATGTATGGTTTATTTCCATATTTTAACATGCTAAATATATATTAAATATAAAGCTAAGAATTCTACTCACCTCCTTGATCGACACATTTCCAAAAGAGTCATTCATTGTAATAAGAAACTGGGCAAATTCCTAATTAACTGCTGAGCACAGGCCTAAAAGGAAGGTTCTACCCTGCTCCCCTGGCATGCTCCCTAATGTGCCCCTCTGTTCTGGACCAGGCTCTTCGCTGACAGACGCTAAGCAAAGAGGTTCAGCCTCATCATGCTGCAGTCTGATTTGTCCTTACCCATCTTGATCTAGTGGAAAGGCCTAAAAGTTTAAATGCTCAGGAAAATTTGCAATATGTTTAAATGCAGTGACATGTTTTCAACATTTCAAACTTAATGAGGATATAATTATTTCCTAAACACCCTTTTTAAACTTCTTGACAGCTGTGTCTATGATTAGTTGCCTCAACAACATTGACGACTTTTAACAGTTACATGAGAAAAGTTGTGCAGTGATATGATTAGACATTAAAACAATCATGCAAATTACTATGTCTTAAAGAGCTTAAAGGCTGCAAGATATATAATTCCACTTTCAAGAATTTATGGTTGTGGTTAAAATGAGAATACATTTTGCCAAAACAGGTACTTATGCCATTTTAACCTCAGGATATGAATAAAAGCAAATAAGAAATGAATAATAGCAATATTAAAAAAAAAAACTAGGAAATACCTGACATTATGAAAAAATTACCAACAGCTGAAAATACTATCTGGTCTTTTAAAATCTATATTAATATTACATTGAAATATACTATAGCAGTCATTCAAATGTACAAAAAATTTCATTAAAGAACTTATTTGAGCTATGAGAAATTTTATACGATATATGCTCCATAAACAATAAATTCTCAAATTCTGAATAAAATAAAGACCAATTTTCAGAAGTTCTACAAGAACCAACAATTCTAACACACTGCTATCATGGAAGACAGATTAATAACTTTAATTCCATCATAACAGGCTATACACAGTATTTTTTTCCAAGAGTTGAGCTAAATATTTAACATTGTAATCTCTGCAAAGACTTGCATAAGACATAATCGAAGGGAAGAATCTTTACATATGGCTAAATTTTGGTTGCTTTTTTTTTCTTTTTTAACCATGTGGGGATGATAGAAAATGAGTCAAAATGTCAGGAAATCTTTCACATCTTAACATTTGCCACTAGCCAGCTAGGACAGCTTAACTTTTTTATTCACTTTCCTCATCTGTAAGGTGAGGTGAGTTGCAAGATGAGATGATCTCCGAGATCCTTTTTATTCCAAAATTCTACAGCCCTTATAATAAAACTCTACAAAATCTCATGGAAAATTAAAATAAAAAAATTGATATGCTCCTTTTTATTTAGGCCAGCTGAGTGAGAATGTATTAAGCCAGGCAGTACAAACAAGCAAAACTAGTCTAGAAATATGGTTTTTTTCTCTTACAGAAACTGAAAAAAAGCTTTTAACATTCCTTCTTGGGAAAACTAAAAGGAGACAAGTCACTTTATATCTCAGGTCAACTGAAACACATATAAAACTTCAGAGAATGGGAATTAATTTAAATTTTCCCCTCCCTACTCTTGAGATGGCTCAGAAACTATGTTGGGAGAGTGAAGACAGGCCAAATTTATTTCATTGTAAGGATTATCTGAGGTCAATATGGAATGAATGTTTGAATGGTAGATTGATATTTCTTCTGCCAGAGACATTCAAAAAATTAAATCATCTTTTAAGCATAACTGATAACACTTAACTTTAATAATGCTGAGGGGAACATCTCACCATGTTTGTTACTCTCCTTCAGAAACTGAATTAAATACATTACATGTATTATCTTGGTGAGTTTTAACAAATGTTTACCAAGCCCTAGTGCTGTGGTGACAGAAGTAAACAGAACACATCTCGGATCTCATGGGCGCCACAGTCTAGCAAATGGGGACTATTACAAGGTTGGCGTGTAAAATGTATTGCCATCTTGTTTTAGAAAGGAGGAACAGAGAGGTCAGTCAAGTTACCAAAGATCACAAAACTGGGAAGGTGTGGCTCTGGATTTCAAAGTCAGGTAGTTTTGTATTTAAGATAATTATATTATTAAAAAATCAATCACACTGAAATATGACTGGAAAAATTTCTTTTCAAATTAAGAAAAAAAACTGTCTAAAAGTCACGATATACTTACCTTAAAAGTCAGAAATAAAGGTCTAAGTCCAATGGACTACAAATGAAAATTATGCAACTCTACAGTTACTCTTATTGTCTTGAATACTTGCTATGATGGCTGAGAGGTTAAATGTACATAGTTTAAATTAGATAACAGCTTCTTCCCATAACAATTACTAAAATCAAAGAACTGTAAGTTAAAAATCAGTGAAAGCAACCTCTAGTACTGACTGAACATATGCTGTCTTGATGGCTTCATGCCATCTTGGACAATGAGAGTATAAGGCAAACACAGACCCATAGGGAGGTGCTAGGGAAAGGTGTGGGGAAAAACAAGAATGTGACCACAGGTGGCACCTGGCACCAAAAATGAAACTTGTAATGCCTTGTTCAAAAACGCTAATTTTCCAGGTTGAAATCAGAGGATGTATCACACTTGGAAATAGTGTGGGAAACATGAATGGTACACTCGGGAGACTCCAGTGTGAAAATTCTGGTATCTAGTTTAAATGATGGCCATGCATTTACTCTGCTGGCAATATCACAAAATCAGAAGACCATTTATCTCATTGTGAAAAGTAAACAGTAGCTTGAGCAATCCCATGGCTAAAGCAACACCAAGAACAATATAAATTCCCCTTACAGGATTTCAAATATTTGTTCAGCACAAGGATCAATATCAGAGCATTTTAATTAAATTTAAAAGAGATCTATTCCATTTTCAGGATGTATAACAAATTCACACCTGTACATGCAAAAAATTCTCTTCTTCCAGGGGACAAGAAAGCAAGTAAAATACTACAGTAAAACATCAATCTGTCATTTGTTTTTCTTCACTAAAAGTAGACAGCAAACACTTCAATGTGTATATTAGTAAGTACAACTTTGGTGCAAAGAGATTTTCTTAAAAACAGATCTACCCCAATTGTAGACAGCTTAGTGTATTATGTGGTTGCTTTTTACAAAAAGTTAATTTTTTCTAATTATTTTTATTGAAATTACTTTTTCTCCTCTCCGAAATTACACTGAGGAGCATGATTGCTAGTAAAGTGAGAAGCCCCCGTGGTTTAAATAAATTTTTGCAGAATAATTTTAAAATGCCAAAATACCTATTCAAAATGTCATTTCAATGATGTAAACTTGTGTTACAACCTCTGACTTTTAAATAATCATATAATCAGGCTCTGGACACAAATAATTTCTAAGATGTCAAGCCCATTACAATAGCATGATAGGCAGAAACCTGGCCCCCATGATCTCTGTTACACTTGTTTATGTTAAATGGCAAAAGGGACTTAGCAGATATAAGATTATGGACCTTGAGACAGATCATCCCAGATGTTTGGTGAGAGACACCAGAGAAGGGACAGGAGAGAGATGACATTTAAGAGGAATTTACTTGCAATTGCTGACTTTGAAAATGGAGGGAGTCCTGGGCCAAGGAATGAGGGCAGTCTTTAGAAGCAGAGAATGGCCCTTAGCTGACAGCCAGTAAAAAAAACGGGGATCTCAGCACCAAGGAACCAAGAGCTCTCTGCAAGTAATCTGAACGGACAGGAAACATTTGTTCCCCTAGAGCCTTCAGGAGTCCTGTGAATACTTTTAGTTTAGCTTGGTGAGAGCCATGTTGGACTTCTGACCTACAGAGTTGCAAAATAATACCATTGTGTTGTTTTAAGTCACTAAATTTGAGGTAGTTTGTTAGGACAGCAATAAATGAATACTAATGCATTAATGATTATGCACTGTGAGAGTGGAACATTCAATTCATGTACTAAGGATATACTCCAAAATAAGAATCACATTAGGCACCGAATGGTTACAGGAAAAAACTATGGTTCAACAAAAATGTTTGACCTTCAAGAGCTCACTGGGTTGTTTTGGGATGGAGTATTTTACTTCCCTTTTTTTATTTGTGGGGTGGTTCTAGTATGGAAAAAGAGAAGCCAGCATACTCAAGTTGGGAATAATAATATGGTAAATAATGTAATCGTTAGGCATTATAATCATAATCTTTTGTAATTTAAACGAACTCTGGCTTAATCACAGATACAACTCTAAACTAGGTAATCACTCCTACCTCAAAGGTTGCTGAAATAGAGATGTAGCATAGAAGATGACTAATGCTACACAGCACTTTGCACAGAGTTAATATTTGAAGCTGAAAAGCAAATGCTTATTGTTTTAAATTGAGCAAAATACTTATCATAGGGACAACTGTAAATTATTGATCCAAAGAAAATTCATCAGGGATCGAGATTCTAGTGTACATCATGAATCATTCTAGCCTTAAAAATAATCTCTATGTTCAGACTTTTCCAATTTAGGAAGATGAAAATTCTGTAAGGCTGCACATGGTTGTCAACACTCATTCCCATTTAGAATTAATTCCCCTTTGGTTGCAGAAGCTACAAATGTCATGAAAATATACTTATAAATGGATACAATGTTAAGCATAAAGTAAATGAGGTATTGGTCAATACATTTATCATTTCTGGTTCTCTTTCTGGAGTCATGAGAGAATACATGTCCCTTCCCCACTGATAACAAGCATTGCCATGAGGCTTATTTTGGAAGTGATATGTGAATGGAAGTAATGTGTGTTACATTCAAGCAGAAGGATCTAGTTAAGAACCAGTGATTCTCATGCTTTCTTCCCCTCTTGGAATCACAAAAACGTACACTGACTGACACAAAACTAACACAAGACTGAAGCTGCTTGATATGACACTGAGAGAGGGCAGCTACCCTAATGACCAACACAGAACCACAGCAGACATCGGGTAGCAAGAGACATAATGGGCTTTAGTGCTGAGCAACTGAGGATTTGTTTTTATCATTTCTTTCTGTTATTCACCCTTTTGGTTTAGGCTCTATTCATTTAATCAATATTTATTGAAAATTATGTACAATGCCATCAGGGAACCAAAACCATAAAGATTTATGTCATGAGATTTACATTTTATCTGGGAGAGAGAGAGAAACAATAAGTGCTAAGCATAGTAAGTAAATTGCACATCATGTTGGAAGATTACTACTTCCTAAGGAAAAAAATTATAACTGAATAGTTACCTCAGTTCCTAACCTGTACCATCCATTTTACCCATTACTGGACACTATATTTCCTCCTCTATAGAGGAGAAAATGGACTTTAAAATTGCTTAGATAATAAAATGCTATGTATGTATTCATTGCTATTGTTAATGTTTAGAAGTGATAGAAGATACCTCTGCGTCATTGCTACAGGAAATATCATTAGTTTGATAGGATTTGACTAGAAATCAAAATGCATGTGTAGATTACATAAAAATTGTTACACTGTATGTTTAAATATTTAAAGATGAATATACTTGCTTTACTATAAGTTGCCTCTGGGTCAGAATAGTTATATTGGCTGAAAGGAAACTTCTAAATGTGTTACGAAAATGCAGAGGGGCTCAGAGGCTTCGGCGCTTGTCTTGCAAGCAGGAGGACCTGGGCTCAAACCCCAGCACCATGTACACAACTGCTGGAGCAACTATAGGCCATATGAAAAATTAAAGTTGTTTCTCTCTTTCACTATCCCTCTCTCTTTAAAAAAAAAAACAAAATGCAGAAAAGTATTTTCAAGCTCTTGTAAAATGAAAACTAGGTAACTGTACTCCACAGGTTTTAGTGAAGTTTGTTTTCAGTTTAGAAGAGTCGTTTCTTTAGAAATATTAGCTGAAATTGCTGGTAGACAGAATGGTCATAAAGGCAGATTTCAATACCCTTATAGGCCCATTTCTTATTTCTGAATCTTGAAAAAACAAGCAGTCAAGACCAAAAGAGAGAATAAACTCTGCTTCCATACGTAAGCTCCTAAGCAGTGTAACAAAACAGAATAAGATAACCAGATTGAATGGAACAGAGTAAAATAAAATGCTGCCAGGTACTGATATGATGGAAAAATGTATGATAGAAGAAACCCAGACACTATCTTCTAGATACATAGCTCATTTGTCTCTGTGTTTGATTCCCTCAACCCCAGAAGGGGAAGGATTCATATACATAGTCCACATATATCTGTAAGGATCTTATGGGATGAATGGTTTGCAAACTATAATGAACTATCAGGCATGTTGTTATGAACCTTTGCAGAAGCACAGGGAACACTGTAAATGACTAATTTATGTTTGAACAACTGAACCTGATCGCAAATTGGGGGAACATCTAAGTAAATGAAACAGCTTGAAAGCACTGAAGACTTAGACAAATGATTTCCAAATTGCGGATGATACAACCCATTCATGAGTTATGAAATCAATTCAGTGTTTTGTCTACCATCTGGTAGATGATACCAGAATGCACTGCAATTATAAAGGAAAACAGTTACATGAAAACTTCTCAGTTTTACATGATTATTGTCAAATGTAGCTACAATATGATGGGTCATCCTCAAATTTGAAAGCCACTGATCTGGACTATCAGAAAGCTGGACTCAACGGAGAGCCGCGTCTTCATAAAATTTAAGGTTGTAGATATAGATAACAAGTTACCTAACATCCATTGTAGCTCTAAGTTTTACAAACAATACAAAACAAAATAAAGTAAAATTCATAGGAATAACATCCTGCAATAGATCTCCCAAGCCACAACCCTGCCCAAATCAAAATGAAAATCTTAATATTAAATCCATGAGGGAAGGGAGGAGGGAACAAAAAACTGTCTATATCATAGGAAACAGGAGTGATAAACCTCTTGTATGGACAGATGGGCTGAGTTCTGGGTAACAAGACCTGATAGACACTCAGAAAGATAAGGACACACAAGAACCTGAAGCAGTAGACAATCGCAGGCATGCTTAACTTGAAGCTAATGAATGAAGTCCATGACTGCTGTCTTCAACTCAGACTAATGTTCTTGCAAAAGCTGGCCATCTTGCTAGGAATCCAGAGTTCCTTCTGAATCTGGCCTCTTTCTGCAACTCTCCAGCAAATCGTTTGTAATTCAAGTTTAGCTTATATCCACCCCTTATATGACATGTCCTTTAGTCAGCCTGAGATATTTGCTGGGTCATTTTTTGCATCCTTTTAATCTCAGTTCAAACATCACCATCTCAGAGGCCTGCCCCACCTTGCCCCCTACTAGTCACTCTCTGGCACTCTAACATTCAGTCTGATTTCTTTGTTTGCTTTATTATCTATTTCCTCTCACCACAAGATAAGCTCCCTGAAGACAAAGAACTGTCTTGCTCTGGCTGCCTTCCTTGTCTGTAAAATAGGTGTTTAAACTTTTTTGAATGAATCAATCAAGGTATTTCAATAGAATAAATAAACTGCACTGCATCTTCACTGCCATCATCTTTGTTATCTTAAGTGTTTAAAAAATGCTTTTATATTTGTAAGATTATTTGGTTTGGGATTTACCTAACAGACAAAACAAACAAAAAAACAACGGTTATTTCTCACATTTCTATTTTTATGAATCCCAAAACTAGAAAATTTAATGGCTTGATCAAGGCCTTTCAGAGCACACAAATATTGGTGTTCTCCATCATCTTGAGAATTTCAAGCAGTTATCTGTCATGTTCAATACAAGGAAAAACATGGCTGGAACATGATGAGGTAAGAAAAGCAGTCAATGATGAGTGGAAAGTTACCACACCTGACTCTAGACAGCCCTGAATGATCAATGACTTCAGATGGTATTCATAAAACAACAAATGTGGGTGAAAGTTGACATAATCAGATGACTTAGAGGAAGGGAACTAGTGGAAACACAGATTAGATTTAAAGAAGAATATTGGAAACAAAGAGGTATTCTACTCCCCAGTTACTTCATTATCTACAGAAGTGGAATGGGAGAGAAGAGGATGTGAGACAAGGTGTATGGGTGGTTCTAGGCAGGGAATAAAAAAACAACAAAGTCCTCTCCTGAGGGTTTTTTTTTCCTCCAAATTTCAGGACCTGCACATGGTTTGAACACCCAGCAACATCATTTAGTATTTATAAGTTTTTAACCTTTGCATGTGAGGAATTAATAGTTCATGTGTTCATATTTTTCAGAATTGTTTCTGAAAAATGATTGGGAATATGGCCATCTATACAAGTGTATTTGCTATAGAACAAAACAGTTCATGTTGGTTTATGGTCACAGAATCAAATGATACAAATAAGAGATGCACAATTGATTAGCAAGTTTTTAATTTTTTAGTTGCCAATCTCTTAAAATAAGGTAAAATATCTAATTTTGAAGAAAGTACTTTGGGGGAAAAAGTACAAATAATTACAATAAGATATTTCTAAACTCATGTCTTTGCATTTTTAAATTAAATTCCTAGAACCACTGTCTTCAAAAAGTTAAATAAAATATGGCTCTAGGATAGATTTCACTTAAACTGACATAAAACTCAAGATTTTTCTTTATGAATTATATGTACACACATATATATGTGTGTACATATATAATCTTTCTTGCAGTTTCACTAAAATTTAGACCTGTTCTATGAAAAATGATGCCTTACAGATTTTATCCTCAGTAAAAACTAGAAAAAGATCCAATAAACAATAAAACAATTTTATCACTCTTTCTATAAGCAAAATAAAAATGTAAAGGTAGGCATAATTTCAATTACTTTTCAGTACTAGCTCTTAAAAGCAACCTTAAATCTGCTATTAAAAATATATAGGGACTGGAGTGGTGGCTCAGTGGTTAAAGCACTTACCTGGCATGCTCGAGGACTTGGGTTCAAACCCCAACACCACATACACAACAAAGTGTGTTGGAGCAACAAAAGCCACATGAAAAATGAAATAAAGTTGATTCTTTGTCTCACTGTACCCTGTTAATGTATGTGTATCATAACATGGGAGACTAAAAGTGAAGATTAGGGCCATCTTGTCAACAAAATAAGCCTACATCAGAATTTCTTTCCTTATGCATATTCTGTTAGAGAAATTTTCTTGACCTTTTGAATATGACTTTCTATTGGGTCCAAAGAACCTTAGTAAGTTGGCATTTAAACTTTAATAAACTTTGCTTAGTGAACACCAACATTTTCACTTTGCAGAGAAGATAAGCAGGGATAAAATGTCATTTAAAATTGTTTTCCTCATAATAGGTAAAACAAAAATGACTTGTGAAACTGGTTTACCAGTTTATTTCCCAAAGAAAATCTCATTTCTGCTTCCTCACTAGCTATACTTTAGGTGCATCTTCAAATGCACAGGAACTGTTTTCATGACCCTGAATTGATTTTGATAACACTTGTTAGAAATTCCTAATGAATTATTAAATCTGATCTTACTCTTTATATATCACATAATTGACTAGAAATATCACATAAATTTGGAGATGCATATTTGTAAACCCTGTTTAGAACTTTTGCAAGAGGCAGTGTCAGCCAGGCTAAAGAAGTCAATTTCCAGAAGTTTAGATCTAGGTTTCACATAATATGCTACATCCCTAAGGCTGGATGATTACAGAACTCAGTCTGCAAAACAGCATTAAAACAATACACATGGGTGTGCATGGCATGTGTTTGTGCATAATTGTTAACCTGGCATTTCTAAGTAAATGACAGAATGCTGTTGAAACATTACAATCAGGTGAAGAACCAAGTGAAAATATTATCTTTACTAGCGATAAATGACACCGTTTAGGAACAGTCTGGTTTTTCTTTTTTGATAGAAATCCTATACTATTTAGATGGAAAAAAGTATAGCTTCCCAAACAAATCTTAATTCAGAAATAGTAGTAAAGCTCTCTAAACAATTATAAAATGAAAAGGAGAAAATAGTATCAATAGGCATTAGTGTGGTATTTTATTTCCTCAAAGTACTTAACAAAATGGAAAGTCTGTGAAAAGTGTTACGCATTATCTTTCCACCATACTTTTACATAAAGATATGTTAAATATTGACAGGTGCTTATTTATGTGCCAGATACTGTTCTAGATGTAGAAAAATTAAATGACAGGTTCGAGACCACACACAGAACCCTAGTAACAAAGTCAGAAGATCTTACAAAAAGTAGCACACTTTTCTTTTTTTAAATCTGGATTTTGTTTTTCTTTAGTTGTGTGTGTGGTGCTGGGGACTAAACCTAGGTCCTTGCATATGGCAAGAAGGTACTCTACGACCAACCCACCTCTCTAGTCAGCTAATCTGGATGCTCATTTCACTGCTTTTTATGCGAGTCATTTTTCCCTTACTACGTCATTTAAAAGTTCTGTAATTTCACATTTAAAGATAATATTTTATAAAATATAGCGGCTCCAAAAGGAATTATGGTAACAAAGATGGGCACAATTAAAGCCAACGTACTTGTGTCATCGTCGTTTTATCCGTGCCTTGTATTTACAAGGAGAGAATATGATTTTGAAGAGTTTTAAGTGAGGCTCTATCATTTCCTTTAAGGTACTCAATTTGAAAAATATTTTTTCCTAGGAATCTCTATTGTTTCTAAACTCATTTGCCACAGATCACCTTTAGAGTTCTTTCCCTGTAGTAATCACAATCATGCTATTTTAACAAATTTACATTTACAAATTATTACATATAGTGTTCCTGAATGGTTAGGTAAAGTCCTCTTCTAAAATAGTCACATTATCTTACTATTAAAAGGACTGTTCCAAAGTAATAGTTAAAATCAGGTTTATCAGCAATTTTAAATTCAGTGCCTGCCTGAGGTCAGCTTAACTGAAGTATGCGACTGTCATGTGAAAGGAAACTCTACCTAGTAGAGAAGGGGATATCTGCTCAGGACCTGATGATTTTTTAAAAAGTTCTATTAAGAATGTAAAAGCTGGTACTTAATTGGTACATTGCTCACCTTTAATGGAATGAAATTATATTGTGTCTCTTACCTAAAGAATGTGCAGCTGTGGTTTTGGAACTGAAAAACCGACCAAGCCCAAGATCTCCAAGTTTTACCACTCCAGTGGCTGTAATGAACACATTAGCTGGTTTTATATCTGTGAATAAATGAAGGAATTGGGTGAAGGATGATGTAAGTTTAGGAATTTTAAAGGGATAAGCTATTTTTTATGGTAGAATTGAAAATATATCTTGAACACGAAAGTTTGAACCAATCACTTTATTTTGAATAATTGTGATATATCCTAATATTTCAAAGTTCCCAATCCTCTGAATCAACGTAGCATAATGAAATTAACTTCCATTTAAAATACATTTTATTAACCTGTTATAAAATCCAAAGTACAAAATATCCTTGTATACCAATTTTAAATGATAGCTTAAAGTTTTCACCCAAAAATGTGTGTATTAATTACTCAATGATGTGTTATCTTTAACACACTGCCTGACCATTTGATAATATACATTGTTCATTTGAAGGGGAAAAAAACCCTCTTAAGCATATTTGACTATTCTTCTGTTTCTTTATTTTCTTTACCAACATAACCAGTAAGAAACTCAGAATCAAGAAAACCTTTTTTTCATTTCTATTTTTTAAATGTAGGCTGTACTTAAAAGTTGGTAATTCTAATTACATTATCTGAAAATGCATGACACTACACAATGACAAAGACATTTAAATTATTTATATTTAAAATATTGTTTTTAGTGATTTTTATCTTACCTCTATGCATGACTCTTCGAGAATGCATGTGTTCCAACGCACTGCAGAGCTGAACAAAGTACTTCCAAACAGTTCTTTCAGGAATTAGCCTCTTTTGTTTCTTAAAATGCTTTTGAAAAAATTAAATAATTATGAGAACTGGTATTTCTTAAAACAGACATTTAACATGCAAAAATCTGTAAGTTAGAAAAACTGCTTTCCTCTACCTACTATTAACAAATGAATGATTTTAAAAAGAACTTAGGTTTCTCCTACCATACCTAAGGTTAGCACAAACCACGTAATGCCACATTGCTGTATTGTCCAACTATTCCAAAAAATTAACATCTATATAAAATAATTTTTCTTTAAAGGGAAGTTGTCATATCTGACTTTTTTAAAAAAGCCAGAATAAAAATGTCTAGAAATTCAAAGGTACTTGTATTCATCAAAAGACAATTTTTCTCCTGGTGGAAGGTTTTACTATAGAATTCTTTTTAAATATTGAACCACCCTGGTGATTTGAAGTATCACAATTTATTAAAAATTTAATAAACAAAAGGGATTTATGTAAAAAGTTTCTCCTGAAGGTTGCAAGGCAAACTTGCACTTTGCTTTGAATGAATGAAGCTAAACTCCATGGAAACAAAATCTTATTGCAAAGCTGTGGCAAAAAGCTGAGAGCATCAACAGGCAACAGGAGAGAGTAGGTCATGGCAATTACTAATTTCTAAAACAATGGCGCACATTTATGCCTCTTTTTCTGTGGTAAAGTTGTTAGACTATACTAATGATTTACTCATTCAGGAGCAAAGTTCAGTTTCATCAGACACTAATGAAAAAATTACTTCAAAATAAAAAATGCAATTGGTTTCCTACTTAACCTTTTATAAGTGACCAACATGCATTTTAAAAGTGTGTATATGCACACACAACTTATTAACAGATAGCAAAATTTAAAAGTTCTTTAATGAATTTTATTGACATTTTGAGAAGCTTAATGTATTTTTTGTTAATTAAGATGGAGAAACAATACTTGAGAAAATTCAACACTACCACTAAATTTTTACACCTGTGACCAGTTGAGGGCAGGCTGAAAAGAAAAACAGAACAGGGAAATCTGTTATCCTACTTCATACTCCGCAAAAGATTATATTCACTGTCTCTCAACAGACCAAAGCATAAATCTCTAAAGAAAAGTGAATAATCTTAATTTTTATTATATCACATTTGTGGAATTAGCAATTTCAATAGCTATTATATTTTAAAAAGCATATCAGGGCCTTACTAGAATGCTGAAAACCTCCCATATCATGTTTCAATATGAAGTCTTTTAATTACAAACTGTGTCAACATCAGTTTTCATTCGAAGGGAGCAATGATGCAAAATCAGCTCTTTACACACAATTTTCCCTCAGACTTGGAATGAATCCAAATAAAGCCTGTATACTTGCTCTCCCCAATGCTAGATTAGCATATCAGAGGACCGTTTGATGTCAACAGGAAGATGGGGACCAGGTTTCTTTTCATTCAAAAATAAATATACCATTTCATGTAAATATCAGACCATGAAAGAAAAATTTTATGCTTTAAAATAGATTCTAAAATCATCATTATAATTAACATGGCAGTTCAGTTTCATGATTAAAAATTATGTAAAAGGGATAAAAAATAATTTCCCTGAAAATGCACAGTAGCAAAGATGTTATCAGACCAACATCTCGTTATGTTTTTAACATTCTTCTTTGAGACTTAGAACAAATTTAAAATAATAAATTGATCAATATGATGCTAGTCAGAAAGACCCAAGATTTAAATGTCCACAATAACAGGCCACTGAAAACTATCATAAATTTGTCATAAAATGAAAATTTGATTGTCACTGGTATCAGATTTTTATGTCTTTCAACATGTCAATTTTCAAATATTCCTTAAGTATATTTTTGTTTGTGAGAAAACCAACACAATGAGAACAGCCTGTCTGTTCTGATGGTGGCACTATTGGCTGTCTCATATGACGATGAACAGCACACAGCAATGGAAAACTGAGTTCTTTTAATATTGGAAAGATTTACATTGGCATTACAAAGCCAAAACTTTTGTGATACTTCAGTATTACAGAACAAAAAGCCATCTCTTAAAATTCATTGTAATGAACACTTCTTTCAGATTTTAATTCTCCAAATAGCACTGTTTCAAAAATCCTATTTCATCCTGAAAACCTTAAATTCAGTTCTAGATTAGAAAAAAATCTAATACCACCATATAAGTTTAAAATGTATATATTTCTTATGCAATTATTACCAAAGCAATAAATAATGAAACCAATAAATAATGAAACCAAAATTTCTAAAGGTTAACATTAATACAAATATTTATAGGAAAAGAAAGACTATTATGGTACCTTTTCCATGTCATAAAGCAGAACTGTAATATTTTTATACCTCAAATCTACCTCAAAAAAGTTTATTAACAGAAATTAACACTGTTATACCACATTACTTAACGTAACTTTTGCTTAATTTTATTCTACCTTTATCAATATTATTCAAATAAACTAGCTGGATACTATTCACATACAAAAGCCATCTGTAACAAAAACCTAAACATTTACAAATATCAAATTATATTCTCACTTATGTGTAGAAAAGTTACTAATATTTCATTTAGGTGAAATCCTGAATATCTGGTAAAACACATTTTCCTTGCTAAATTATTTATATTAAGAAGATGCTATCTGATACATACTGTTTCCATTCAGATTTTAGGAAAATTAATAGTCAGACCTTTAAATCATTACATGTCCTCCTATAAATTAAATTCCCAAGGAAAAATTCAATTATATAACTGACTCTGAATATTTAGTACTAGTCTTTGGCCTCAACTGGGTAACCTGGTGCCTGCATTCTAGTCACTACCACTCTAGGTAGAACATACACTGCCTATTTCTGTTTTGCAATTCTAACATCATTCCATCAAGAATTCACATGAAGAATATCAAGGATATTACCTAGCAAAAAATCATCAAGAGAATGATTTATAAAAATCTGTGTATAAAAATATTTAAGCCTACAGTCGGTATTAATCTTTAAGGAAAAAGGATTCTGGCAGAATATTTGAAACCACCAGAGCTAGCTTCGTGGGCATGCAGCCATGCAGGTCCTTCCTGTACCTGGTTTAATTCCCTCGTATTGTCATCTTAAGATTCCTAATAAGTTTTTAATAAATGGGACCCACAATTGTAGATTCCAAGGATCAGTTACATATCAAGCATTCTTTAGAAATGCACTGTTATGTTTAAAAATATAAAAATGAAAACAAATGTGTTCCTGGTGTGCAAAGTATTTATGAATAGGATTAGAAAAATAATTAACTGATTAGAAATAATGAAGTTGTTAGAGAACCAGAAATACAGGTACCAGCTGTTCTCCATCCTTTCCAAAAACCTAACAAGAGGAAGTAATTGATTTGTGTTAAATATAAGGAAACATTTCCTGTTTGGGAATGCTGTCAAATGTTTATGTCACTAACACAACCCATATTCATTTTCTTTTTAAGAGGGAGAGACAGAATCAATCTTTATTGAATTTTTCATATGGCTTCCGTTGTTCTGACACTTATTTATGTATGTGGGTGCTAGGGCTTGAACCCGTGTATTTGAGCATGCCGGGCAAGAACCATAACCACCGAGCCACCACTCCAGCCCCCCATATTCATGTTTTATTATAATTATGAGGATTGACATTAATGACTTGTGTGACCTTGAAGCCACTTCAGTGTACTGGGTCTGTTTCCTCACTATATTAACAGTTTAGAAATGAGCTATGGCATCCTTACCATCTTTAATCTGTCATTCTATAAGCTCAGTTACTAATAAAGCAAGTATGTCTGTTGGACACATTTTCACACTTCAAAATAATTACTGGTTTATCCTATCCTTCATATCTCCAGTTATTAAAAAAATATCAGAGTTGCTCTTTGGTTCACTTAATACTGTAAATGGTCTTCACATGAGATGACAGGTAGTTCAAGTTCTTTGTTATCAACTTGTAACGTGGTCAAACATTTACCATCAGAGGGCTGTTATATTCCCAAACATATCTTTGCAATTATATTGTATTTTTATTAAAATATATTTTGCAATTATTATTTCAAAGAATTAACTGCTAAGAGACTGATAATGGAAAAGAATACTACTGAAAAAAATTTCTGAAAAAGTTAACTGTTCTAAGTCGGATTTTATATTAATCCTATGGAAATATTTCTCTTCTGTAGGGAAGTTATGAAGTATTGAAAGACAAAACTATAAATATTATATACTATTTTGGTATACTAATCTTCAGTATATGAATATTTTTCATTCTTGGCAGTATGAATAAAACCCAAATATCTTAATGTTGCTCGAGAACAGGCCTGGTAGCCAAAAGATCATTGAAAATGAGTGGAAACTAATTTTATTTGATTAAATATTTCCCATCCAAACTCTACTAGTCTGTCTTTTCTTGTAATGATGGAAAATTCATTAAGAGTACTCAGTTGTGGGGTTGGGGATTTAGCTCAGTGGCAGAGCACTTGCCTAGCACACATAAGGCCCTGAGTTCGGTCCTCAGCCCTGAAAAAACAAAAGAGTGCTCAGTTGTTTATAATTTAAAAGACTATGTAATAGGGGCTGAAGCAGTGGTTACAGTGCTTGTATGGCATGAGCAAGTATGCAGGTTCAAACCCAGCATCAGGTACACAAAAGTGTCTGAGCAACAAAAGCCACATAAAAAAAACCCAAATAAAGTTGATTATGTCTTTCCTCTCTCGCTCATTGTCACTTTAAAAAAATCAATTCATTCCCCAAGGTCACCACTGTACAGGTAATCAATGGAAGCCAAAAAATATTTCATTTTAGAGTTGAAAATAAGGCATAAAAGGAAAAAATATTTAACAAAAAAAAATGAGCTCTTACAAAGTCACAATTTTCCTTCCCCAAAATAGTTGTCTTTTAAACACTGGTGTGTCAATGTCAAATAAACCTATTCAGGATATTTAAAAAAAAAATAAAAGGCCAATAACAATTTTAAAAATATATGAAAGCAAAGCAGAAAAAATAAAATCAAGAATCAATAGGTGGGTTGCCATTAAAGTAAAAACCTTCTGCACAGCCAAGGAAAAGACTACGACTGTGAAGAAAGAACCTACAGAGTATGAAAGCATACTTAAATTTATAGTGCTGAATGCATACATCAAAAATCTGGAAAGAGCCCAGTCTTATGCTCCAACTCAAACTCATACAAAAAGAGGAATAATCCAAACCAAAAGCTAATAGGAAATAACTAAAATCAGAGCTGAAATCAATGAAATTGAGAACAAAACAGAGTTGGTTCTCTGAAAAAATAAGATCAATAGACCCCCTTGCCAACCTCACCAAAAAGATTGAAATGAAGCAAAGCAATAAAATCAAAGATGAAAACAGACATGTCATCACAGACTCAACCAAAATCCAGGAGATTATCAGATCTTATTTTGAAAATGTATACTCTGGAAGATATGGAAAGATACTTAGCCACATAAAACACACCCAGATTAACACCAGGAGACATTGAAAATCTAAACCAACTTATCTCAGGTTCTGAAATTGAAGCAGCAATCAAAGGCCTTCCAAAAAAGAAAAGTCTTGGACCTGATGGATTCACGGCAGCATTCTACCAGATGTTCTCAGAATTATCATCACCGATCCTCTACAAGCTTATTGATGAAACTGACAGGGTCGGAGCACTACCAAACACTTTTTATGAAGCAAAATATAACTCTCATGCCAAAATCTAACAGACTCATCAAGAAAAGAAAACTACAGACCAATTTCCCTGATGAACACAGATGCAAAAATCCTTAAAATTCTACCTAATAAGATCCAAAAGTGCATTAAAAAGATAATACATGACGATCAAGTGGGCTTCATTCCTGGAAAACAGGGCTGGTTCAACATTCACAAATCAATAAATGTATTTCACCACTTAAATAGAATTAAAAATCATATAACCATCTCAATTGATGCAGAAAAGGCCTTTGATAAAATTCATCATCCTTTTATGCTCAAAACCCTGGAGAGGATAGGTATCAAGGGAAGATATTTTAACTGTGTAAGATCCATTTACAACAGACCCATAGCAAACATTATACTCAATGGCGAAAGACTGAAAGCATTTCCATTTAGTTCAGAACGAGGCAAGGCTGTCCACTTTCACCACTCTTATTCAATACAGTCCTTGAAACTCTTGCCAGAGCCATCAAGAGAATGAAATCAAAGGAATTCGAATAGGAAAAGAAGAAGTCAAGTTGTCTCTATTTGCGGATGACATGATCCTCTACCTAGAAGATCTTATAAGCTCAACCAGGAGACTTTTTTTTTTTTTTAAAGAAGGACAGAGAGAGAGAGAATCAATTTTTATTGAGTTTTTCACATGGCTTTCATTGCTCTGACACTTAGTTGTGTACATGGGTTGCTGGGATTTGAACCCGGGTACTTGCGCACGCCAGGCAAGCGCCATAACCACCACGCCACTACTCCAGCCCCTCAACCAGACTTCTGGAGCTTATAAATGACTTCAGCAAAGTGGCTGGTTATAAGATTAACACCAATAAATCATTAGCTTTCCTATACTCCAGCAATAAGGACGCTGAAGAAGAAATTAGGAAGTCTGTCCCTTTCACCATCTCCTCCAAAAAAGTAAAATACTTGGGCATAAATCTCACAAAGGATGTTAAGGACCTATATAACGAAAATTATCGAACTTTAAAAAAAATTACAGAAGATCTGAGTAGGTGGAAAAACATTCCATGTTCATGGTTAGGTAGAGTCAATATCAAAATAGCCATTTTAACCAAACCCTATACAGATTTAATGCAGTCCCTATCAAGATACCAATGTCATTCTTCATGGATATAGAAAAAGCAATACTCAAATTTGTATGGAATAACAGAATACCCAGAATAGACAAAGCATTACTCAGCAAGGAGGAGAAGGCAGGAGGCATCTCAATTCCCGACCTGAAATTATACTACAAGGCTATAGTGACAAAAACAGCAGGGTATTGGTACCAAAACAGAATGGAAGACCAATGGAATAGAATAGAGGATTCTGAGATGAACCCTCATATCTTTAACTATGTGGTATTTGATAAAGGGGGCAAAAGCACAGTGTGGAAGAATGATAGCCTGTTCAATAAATGGTGTTGAACAAATTGGACAGCCATATGTAGACAACTGAAATTGGATCCTTACCTTTCACCCTGCACAAAAATTATATCAAAATGGTTCAAGGATCTGGATATTAAACCAGCAACCCTACAATTGCTTGAAAAAGAAGTAGGATCGACATTACATGACATAGGGGTCAGCACAGCCTTCCTTAACAGGACTCCATGGCACAAGCGGTAAAATCAAGAATAAATGCATGGGATGCAATTGAACTAAAAAGCTTTTTCACAGCCAAGGATTTAGTCAAGAGTCTCAAGAGAGAACTTACAGAATGGGAGAAAATTTTTGCCTGTTACACCTCAGACACAGGGCTAATATCCAGAATATACAGAGAACTCAAATACCAAAACCACTAATAACCCAATTAATAAATGGGCTATGGAACTAAAAAGTTTCTCAATGGAGGAAGTCCAAAAAGCCCATAAACATATGAGAAAATGCTCATCACTAGCAATAAGAGAAATGCAAATCAAAACTTCACTGAGATTTCATCTCACTCCAGTCAGAGTGGCAAAAATGAAGAATATAAACAATGTCAGGTGCTGGAGGGGCTGTGGGAAAAGAGGAACACTGTTACATTGCTGGTGGGACTGTAAACTGGTACAGCCACTCTGGAAAGCAGTGTGGAGACTCCTCAAAAAATTAGGGCTGGAATCACCTTTTGACCCAGCTATCCCACTTCTGGGTATCTTCCCAAAAGAGTTAGAATCGACTTACTATAGAGATACAGCTTCATCAATGTTTATAGCAGCTCAATTTACTATAGCTAAATTATGGAACCAACCCAGATGCCCCTCACTTGATGAATGGATCCAAAAACTGTGGTACATATATACAATGGAGTACTACTTGGCTATTAGAGAAAACGACATTATGGCATTTGCAGCCAAACGGATGGAGATGGAAAAAATTTTTGCTAAATATCACAAACTCAGAGACTCAAGGGCTGAGTTGTGGATCTCATTTGTGGATGCTAGAATATAAGCAGAATTAGTACGTTGGATGGCTAACCTATCAATTACCTCAGCATGGATGAATTCTTACATGATCATGGGGAACTGTGCTTAGGTTCCTGGGGGATGTAGTGAGGGGGAAAGGGAATAAGAAGGACATCAAGGTGACTAGAGGGAGGTAGTATGGGGGAATTTAACCTGAGGGAAACCTGACTTCCACAGAAGTCCAATTAACTTGAGTCTTAAGTAAAGTGAAACATGGAACCATGGGGAACCCAAAGCGGGAAACCATGGTCTGACACCAATATTGGCTTGTTCTGTCATTACACTTTTGTTTTTGATTGTATGATGATGAACCCCTCCTGTTGTAAGACCATGTTTATTGAATAATAAAAAAAAGAATCTACAGCATGGGAGAAAATTTTAGCCAGTAATTTCTCTGGCAGGGGACTAATATCCAAAATATACAAACAACCCAATCAAAAAATGGGCAAAAGAACTAATTTCTCATTAGAAGAAACAAATGGCCAATAAATATACGAAAAAATGTTCAACATCTCTAGCAATAAGGAAACTGCAAATGAAAACTGCATTAAGATTTCATCTCACTCCAGTAAGAATGGCAAAGATCAAGAACACAAACAAAAAATGCTGCCAAGGTTGTGGGGAGAAAGGGACACTTATACATTATTGGTGGGACTACCTACTAGTTAAACCACTCTGGAAAGCAGTATGGAGATTCCTCAAAAAAAATTAGGGATGGAACCACCATATCACCCTGCTATCCCATTCCTGGGAATCTTCCCCAAAGATCCAAACTCAGCACACTACAATGACACAGCCACATCAATGTTTATGGTGGCACAATTCAAAATAGATTATGGAGTCAACCCAGCTGCCCATAACTAGATGAGTGGATTAAGAAATTGTGGCATATACATACAATGAAGTTCTACTCAGCTATGAGAAAGAAATTATGGCATATGCTGGCAAATGAAATGGAGAACATCTTGCTAAGTGAAATTAGCCAAACTCAAACTAAAAAACTCATTTTCTCTCATTTGTTGAAGCTAGAATAAAATAAAGGAAGAAGGAAGTATAAGATTACATAAAGAACCACTCAAATACAAATAAATAGATGAACTAAAAAGAAAGTCTAGTAAAGTTAGGAAAAGGGGAGAAGGGAGGAAGGAAGAGAATATATTCTGTACCTATTAGCAGAAGAAAGTGACCATGAATGAGGGTGGGGAGAGTGGGTAAGATATTCGTGAAATTATATGGTGTGCATGTGTGAATATGTAATAATTCCCACCATTTTGTACAATTTTAATGCAACAATAAAAAATGTGGAAAAATATATATAAAGGCATTAAAATTGCTGCAAGGAACTATTACTGCACTGCTACTATGTGAACAATTCTTAGGAGAAGTTTCCGTATTAATAAAGCAGATGGCTTAGATATCCATTTTCCTGTCTTGCATCTGAGCATTACAGGTAGAGAAAAGTTTTCTGGCTTTTTTTAAAGAGGAAAGGAAGAAAGAATTTTATTTTTTCTTCTGGCTTTTGTTTCTCTGACACTTAGTTGTGTATTTGGTGCCGAGGTTCGAACCTGGGTCCTCATGCATGCAAGGAAAGCAAGCAGTCTACCACTGAGTCACTGCTCCAGTCCCGAAAGTGAGATTTTTAAAAAGCAGAGAGTTAATCTTCAGGACAACGCAGAAGGTCACAAAGATAAATGAAAATATTTGCCACTCTATTCTTTCTTGTTATGTTAGACCTGACAACAGTAAGATAGTCAGAAAGTTGTTTTAATTTTCTTAATGAACAAAGAAAACACAGAACAGAGAAAAGTCTCAATAGAAATCTAAATAAAAGAACATGGGACACTTGACATACTGGAGTCTGTATCCTTTCTCTTAATTTTCAAGTAGCTCATTGTTCCTTCCATTTGAAGATAATGCTGATATAAAACAGCCTTTACAAAACCAAGTAACACCACGGCAACAATTCTGGTAGCTACAATCATCTTCTAGTATCAAAATTCTTAAATACCTTTCATTCACATTCACAGAACTACATAATGGTATATATGTATCAAAGTAAATCCAAGATATATTTTACATGTAACACTGCTTCTATAAACATCAGTACAAAACACCTATATATACACGTACAGATGTACATGTACTATCTTTTTTTTTTAAATAGTGCCACTATTTGTAACCTTCAGACTTGCAGAATACTAAAGTGAACTATAAAATGACCACCTTGCATGAAACACTCACGGGAAAGCTGACTACATCTGGGATCACTGGCAGTTCTCACTGCTGTCTAACATGGGCTATATACTTTGGCCAGAGGCTGGAATGGAAAGTACAGGTATCTTGGTAAACAATACATCAAAGACAGATAGCACTGCCAGGAAGCTTTTAGTACTTTAAATATCCAAAGGTCAAAAATGTAAAAGACATTTCAAAATGATTTCATTTTCAATACAACCTCTAAATTTGGATAAGCAAAATAAAGATGTGCTTTAAATGTAAAAAGATTTAAAAAAATCCCAACCAAGTAAGATTTCTAGGTTACAATATTTGAGGATAATTATCTTCAAAACATGGTTGCTGTTTTATCAGTCTGTGGTAAGCAGAATTTTAAGATGTATCTCATTCCACCCAAATTCCCAAGTCCTAGTGTATAATTCCTTCTCTAGTGTATGAGTTGAGGATATGAATATTACAAAATATTCCCAGATTATGTTGTATTATATGGAAAAAAGGATTTTGAAACTGTAATTAGGGTGCCTAATCAGTTCACTTTGAGTTAACCAGAAGGGACATTACTCTTCCCCTTCCAAGAAGTGGGAAGATTCAAAGTCAGATTTCTGCTGGCCTTACCAGAGCACCATACCAGACTATGCTGAGAGCCATGTGGTAGCAAATGCTGGTGGCCTGTAGAAACTGAGCATGGCTTCCAGCTGACAACCAGCCTAGGGACTGAATTCTCCCAGTTGTCGGTGAACATGGAAGATGACCCTGAATCTCAGTGAGCTTCCAGCTGGCAGCTTCATTTCAAACCTTGAGGCAAGGAACCTACCTTGGGTTCCTGGTCTACAGAAATGTGATATTTGTTTTAAAGCTGCTAAATTTGTGGGGATTTACAATATAGCAATAGAAACTAATATTCTTCTAAACACATTATCAGCCTAATAAGCTAACTTTATTAGTCAGCTTTTCATTGCTATGAACCAAGGACCTGACAAGAACAATTTTAGGAGGAAAGTTTATTTAGGGGGTCACAGTTTCAGAGGTGCCAATCCATAGAAGGCTGGCTCCATTTGTCAGGACTCAAGGTGAGGCAGAAATAGCATGGCAGGCAGGCATGGCACCAGTAAGCAGAGGGCTCAAGACGTCACATCCAGAAGCCAGATACAGAATGTATACCCCAAAGGCAGGCCATCAATGACCCACCTGCTCCAGCCTCACCCTACCAGCCCACAGTTGCCAGTTAATCCCTAGGATGGGATTAACTCACTGATTGGGTTAAGGCCTTTAAAACCCAACCACTTCACCTCAGCCTTCCCAAACTGCCACACGTGAGATTTTGGGAAACACCTCATGTTCAAACCATAACACTGATTCTATGCCTAAAGAAAATGAGATTTGAGGCTTTTACAAATTTAAAGGGAATGACATAAGTGGTAACAATGTAGAAACACAAAGACAATAGCCTATTACAATATATGATTAAAAAAAGCTTTAATTATTTGGAAAACTGCCAAATTCCTGGCAGAAAATACTCATTTAAATTATCTGCACTGCATATTTCACTAAAAACATAAGAGGGAGGGTTAAGTGCTATGGAGTGATATTGGCCAAATTATACTGTTATTTTGTGCCCATATAAATAGGTTACAAATCCTATTATGCACAAATATAAAGCACCAATAAATATAAGAATTACATTCATTCTTAGACACTGTGATATGATATGAAATTCTTTTGAAAGCTAACTTCTGAGAACCCCCCCCCCCAGGGATTTACTACATAAGGTTATATTTTATTTTGATATTCTAGCAAAAATGTATGCACTTGCATTGCTTTGTCTCAAACTGACTTTTTATCAATTTGAAATACAGGCACTTGAAAAGTTTTTCAAAATGCGTTACAAAAATTTAAACATTTTAGCAAATTTCCACTGACAAGTTGAAATAAAATTCTTGTTTTTGTATTTTTTGAGAACAGTCTCGAGTCTTCATGTTTCACACTGGAACAGTGAAATAACAATCTAAGGCTCACTACAGAAGCATGTATTTGTCTAATTTAGACCAAAGTCAGGAAAATATATAGCATATAAGCACAAATTAATTGAAATCTAACTTCTTTGTAAGAATCTATTTTACTTTAAAATTCTGATTACTGATAATGAAACTTAATGATGAAAAATTCCAGATTTCCTTTTATCCTAAAACTCATTTGGGACGTATTTTATCTGACCACAGCCTCAGGTATTCCTTTGTCACTAATTAGAGAAATACTGAACATTTCAACTATAAACTGCTTATTTGTCAGTATGTTCTAAACCAATTAATTATTTACTTGTAAAAATCTTTGATGCAACGCTATTCAGAGGTTCATTTCTGGAATACAGACTAGAAGCTATATTTCCTCTCCCAGCCTAATTAAGCTGAGGACTTGAGAAAGTGAAATATATTGTTGTGATATACAATGATTTACAATACTATTCGCTATGAAGAAATGAATCATGTTCTTTACAGTTCAAGCCTTTATGGGTGTCCTTTACAAAGTGTAAGTCACTGTCATGTTCCTCCACAAAAGAAGTTCCTATAATTTTTCCCTAAAGTAGTCTCTTTTAAATATTGCTTATAGGGGCTAAAAGCGGCGGCTCTGAGGTTACAGCACTTGCCTGGCATGCACGAGGACGTGGGTTCAAGCCCCAGCACCACATGTTCAATGAAGTGTTGGAGCTATGAAAGCCAAATGAAAAACTAAATCAAACTGATTCCTCTCTCTCACTGACCCATGCTCTTTAAAAAATAAATAAATATTGCTTATAGAGCTAATAAAGGTGTTTAGAAAACAACTTCAGTATTTCTCGGTTGACGCTTCTGGAAAAACAAAAAACTTCCTATATTAGAACACAGTCCTCTCCTGCCAGTACACTATGCACTGTCTTTACAACTCTGCATGATACCAGTGGAAAGCAGTAGGAAACTGCAGTGACTGCTCTACAACTACATGTCAGCTGTTGGCCCCTGGAAAAGAGGTATAAAGGAACCAGTTCTTATACATGTATTCATCACTTATGTATTGAGCTCCTCCTACCATCAGCCAGGCACCTCCCTAGAAACTCAGGACAGCCCAATGAGTAAAGCAGACATGGTCACTGTTTGCAAGAGAACCTTAAGCCTGATGAGAAATATACACATCAATAAAATAATCACACGAATAACTACAGGATTACATTACTGAGTGCTATGAACGAAGGGCTCTCCAAGGATATCCATACCATAAAAGCATCAAAGGAAAAGGCTGAAGGAAGTGATAACTAAGTGAAGAACTGAAGGATAAGTAGACACAAACTTAGCCAGCAATGGAGAAGAACATTCCAGGCAAAACAAACTGCACACACAAACGCCATGAAGAAGGGAAAAATAAAGCACAAAAGGGAAAGGAAGATCTGGAGTCCACAGCAAATATCTGCTGAGCAGCCACTCTGTCAGGCACTGCCCTAGGCAGTTGGGACACATGCATACACAAAACAGATCAAGTTCCTCAGGGAACTTATCGTCTGTATTACCCAAATCCTGTCAAATATTTTCATCTTTACCCTCACTCAGAAGCCCCTTAGACGGAAAGCAAACTAGGGTGTGTTTTTTTTTTTTTCCCTTCCTTTCCTTTCCACCCTCTCCTCTCTCAAAGAATAATGGAGAAATGGACTGGAAGAATGGGTACTGGATGTCAGGAAATTAAAGGCTCTAATTCTGCAGGTGAGAGATGATTTAACTTCATACTATTAAGGAGAGAGATGAATTGAATGGAAAAATTTGAAATCCATGTATAAGAAAAACAACTGGGTGAGAAAAATGAGTCCTTGTCTCCAGTGTGCATTACTAGGTAGACTTGCACTGAGCCTTGAGTTAGGGAATACTAAGGAGGGTAGTCTGAAAGGAAGAGCATGAATTTGTTTACAGATGTGTTAGACTATGTAGATTCAAATTTAAAAGAGAACTCCCAGCTCAAGCTAAAGTGGGATGATAAAGTGGGAGTCAACAAGAGTATACAGTCATCGAATCCACGGGTATGAATGAGATCAGCTACACGATGGGTTCAAAACAAATCAAAAAGCCACAGCAATTTTTAAATTTCATCATTAAAGACCGAAGAGAATGACTCGGTAAAGAAGGCGGCAAGTCTCTGGAAAGTTAAGAAGACCAAAGCACTTTGTTACTTAGTAAGCCAGCCAAAGAACATTTTAAAAAGGGAATGAAAAGGAGAGCCAAATGCTCCCAAGAGGTCAAGCAAAACAAGACCTAAGGAAGTCCACGAATTTCACAACAGAGGTCATTTAAGAGACATATTGTGTAGTGCGCTTGAACAAGGTCAGGAGCAAGTGTCTGACTGAAAAAGAAAAAAAGAGCCAGGGCAATAACTGCAGGAAACGGCAGACAGAGGTGAGGGAAGTAACATTCAAGATGGCAATAAGGAGACTAGAAGAAGAGCGTTGCCATCTTTAATTTTCCTTCACTGCACTTACCAACATATGACATACCATATATTTGACTTACTTTTCATCTTATTTGAGTTCCCCAATAGAAGGTAAATATCTTGAATTACTGAATATGGGACATATGCGCATGCACGTATGTACGTGTGAAATGCTCAAAATCATAGCGACCTAATTATATTTAAAAGATGATGGAAAGAATCTAGAAGATGTACTATTTAAGTTACAGGGCTAAGAATGGATAATGATAAGGTTTAAAGTTTCTGAGAATACAGACAGAAACAAAAGAGAACACAGGTGGAGAGAGACGTAACAATCCCTCCTGTATAAGAATATGACAACAGAAGAAGAGGAGAGAAAAATACCAGACACAAGTTGGTCTACAAGTTTAGATCATGGGAAAGTAGAGGTGATATCATTCTTGTCTGAAGACTTCTACTCTCTGAAATTTAGATGTACAAGTTCATCTGTAAAGAGGAAGGAAGGAGAGATTTTGTATGATGCAAGGAGAAGAAAGGAACAGTAGTAATTAGAGGTTTAAATGAAAGAAAGAAAATCTTGAGTATCTGACATATTTGGACAGGCATAGATGTGTATGCATATATTTGTACCTATCTCTGGAGGAAGTGCTCCAGCCCCATAGTACAATCATTTTAAGATCATGTAACTAAATCAAGGTCATAGAGCATCATTTTCAGAATTCAGTCTAGCTTCAGTTGTTCTATTATAAACACCCATTTTAACTCACACTTTTCCCACACATAGCTTATTATAACTGAAGGTATGTCATTTTCTGTAAGTAACAGTAACTTAGTTGCTAGACAATGAGTTCCAAGAAGGCAAAAACCATGGACCTATCCCATATGAGATACAGAAGCATTTTTGCAAAGTTTAAAATGGTATAGCTATTTAAGAGAATAATTTGGCAATATCCATTATCTAAAATTATTTAAAATTACTCAGCAATATTATATACATTTATATAACAAAGGTAATAAGGTGTATGTATAGATGCAGCTATGTTTACGTACACAAATTTTGTACGTGAGTTTACTTTAAGATGAAAATAATTCAATTGCCTATTAAAAAGCAATAATTAAACTGATGAGTCTAGAAAAGAATACATATTTTAGTGCCCATATCTTTTTATTTAAGGGGGGAGAGAGAGACAGACAGTGCGTATGCAAAGATAGAACAAGTTGGGAAGGTTTTATGTACGTAAAGTCAGTGTTACCTCTCAGAGAAGAGAATGAGGAAGAGAAGAAAATTTACCACTTGAGGAAACTAATTTAGGACAAGAGGGCCTTTCATTTTACATTTAACAAACACAAAGCTTAAAATGCAGTGAAAAGTCATAACTATGTGAACTACTGAGATTCAACAATCCATAAAAAAGTTAATTCTACCTGAAAAAGAACCAAGAGAGACCTGCAGGTCAGATCCTTCCAAGTAACTACATTATTATTTTGAATACAATTAGATATTTGGTTAGACATAGGAAAATACAATCAGGGTCTGAAGATAGCATTGTCATATAAAACTGCTTGAATCAAGTCAAACTTTGCTATGGCTATAGACCAATGAGCATTTAAGATCCTCAAGTTTGATAGCATGACTTTCTACCTTTAGAAGAGCTCCAAAGGACCTACAAAATCTGACCTAGTAGGAGATATATATATATACATACATATACACACATACATACATACATGCATGCGCGCGCACACACACACACACCGAGTAGGCAAAAACAGATCGGACCTATAAAGGATAGGATCATCAAAAGCTCATAATAATAAAGCCTACTAGCAAGAAAAAATATTATTAATTCTCCAAGGAAGCATCACTATGGTATTGTAACCAAAATATATTAAGTTGCTGTATAAGCTTACAACTTTATTAGGAATCAGTTGATGGCCTGTATTCAAAAAATCTTTTCCCCCCTCAATACTCCTTTACACAACAGACACCTTCAAATTTCAGTCAGAAAACTTATAAATTCCAAAGGTATAGTTAAAAAATTTCATAACAGTAAGTTACTACTCATTGACCACAAAGAATTCTGTTGTTCTGAACCTAACTTACTCATAAAGATTTACCCTCTTTCCCATCACATTACTTTGAAAGCAATTAAATAACTCATACATCTGAAGGTTTAGGCAAACAATTTTATATTAGTTATATTCTAAGGACTGCTTTACATTTGTTACATCTGCTAAAGAGCTATTCTGTAAAAGTTTTCATTTGTGTATTTGCATTTCATTTTAAAATTATGACTACCATTTTATTATTTTTAACTTGTTGGTTCTTTGAGTTAGTGGTTGGTTCTTTCAGTTAGCCCCCAAGAAAGAAAATCACCGATTAGAAGTGATTTCCTCTAACTATAGGACTTTAAATATGGCCAGCTTGATAGTATTTTGGCTCATAAGAATAACATTGTTTTTACTTTCATAACTTACAAAGCACTCTGGAAAGCTTTCTTCATCTTACAGATGAGGAAACTAAAAGAACTGAAGTGACATGAGAGGTTAGGTGGCAAATACTGAATCCACACTCAAGAGCAGAATTCTTGACCACTTTGATCAGAAAATGTGTGCTTTGGAATGATGGGCAAATTGTGTGTACATCAACATTTTTCTGGGGAGAAGGTACAGGACTTTCATCTGATTTTCAAAGGAAGTCTGTGCTGTAAAAATCTTTAAAGGCCATTAAAGGAAAACACATGGATATTTGCATCAGATAAAGCTAATTTCAAAAACATCAGTTCCTGCTATTTACTAATAATGATATTTAACTTCTCAAAGTGTCAAGTTTCCCCCCTCAGAATCCTTGTGAAGATTAAATAATATATGTAGTCATTTTTTGAAAATCTCCTCACAATTCCATGTAGCAGAGATTACTAATTATACTCTAGTATGTACTCAGAGATTTAATGTACAAACTAACAATTCCCAGACAATATTTCAAAATAGAACCTTATCCCCCCAAATGCAGCGACTTTTCCAAGAAACTATACTTTATAATAAATAATTCAGAAAGCCTATCTCCAGTGACAATCTAAAAGGCTAAATAATAACAATTGGCCCCAAATGACTAAGTAGTGATTAATAACTGACAGCTCACTTATCTCTGTCCCTGCTTCCAACAAGAACCCACCAGAGAGAGCCAAATATGTCCTCCTAACCAATCTCAGGAAGGTCTGTAAAGCCTGCCTTTGCTTTCCCAGGCCAACAGCTTCCCGTTAGGGCACACCTGCAGTCTTCCTTTTCCCCCTTTATAAAGCTTCCAATCCTCTGCATGCCTTTAAGTCTCTGCCACCATGCAAGTGACAACACTGACTCCCTTGCTACAGCACACTCTGAATAAATGGCTTTTTCTTTCTCATCTGCTTGTTCTTGTTTGTTTCCACACTGCTCAGCACATCTTCCATGGTAATAGAAGTCTCCCTGGGCACCTGGCTGAGGACTGAAGACAGTATATTTCCAGCCTTTCTTGCAGTTAAATATGTTAAGCAGCCCACATTCTGACCAAGCGGATGACGCTGAAAAGTGGCAGTTAGCATTCTAGAGTGGCTTCAAGACACAGTTAGCAAATCTTCTTTGTCTCCTCAAGCCTAGGATGACTTGATGAGCTCGAGATTAGATCTGATGTATCTAAGCCACATTTGACTCAGGCATTTATGTGACAGAGAAGGAAAAATAATTGCAGCAGCATCTGCCATCTACATAGTTGTATAATTTGTATGAAACTATTCTAAGTTCTTAATAAATATTAATCATTACAACAACGGTAGGAAGTAGGTTCTGTTATAGGTTCAGAAAATATGGCACACAAAAGTTATTTAACTTGTCCAAGACCAGCAGTTCTAAAGCTATCCTTACCTTAGGGTTTCTATTACTTGCAGTTGAATGTAAAACCAATTGATATGACCTCAGAAAAGAAAATTCGACAACTCTGGATGTCAGGTCAGGGGTTGACATCCAAATCTTGGCTTATGAGTCCCTGCCAGAAACCAGTCAGGCTGCTCTATATTCATTCTACCCTCTTTTCCCTGATGTCCATAGGCACACGCTCAAGGATGGGCTGCTCAGAGAAGTCAAGTTGCAAAAGCGTAACTTTAGATTATAGAAGACCAGTCTGTTGGCCAAATTTCAATTTGGTTTTGCAGTTTCCAGATAGTTAGGGTGCCTAGTGTGATAATCCAGCCTCAGAATCATTACCATCACTATCACCAACCATTTGTTTCCCATCTACAATATGTTAAGCACTGCACTGAAGTTTTTAAAAGTTCTGAATATGCCTGTTCAACAAACAACTCCATGAGAAAAAAAGTAAAACATTAAGACAATTTTAAAAAAATCTTACCTTTATCATTCTGGATAGATCACCAGCATCTGCTAATTCCAAAACTATGTTTAGTTCATTATCTTCAATAAATGATGCATAATATTTAATTACATTTGGATGGTTGAGTTGCTGAGGGAAAGAAAAGAACAGGCATCAATCTTTCTTTCTAATTTTACCTTCTAAAGAGTTACTTGTAGTTTTGTGCCAAGACAAAATTAGCTACTGCATTTTTAAATTACAGAAATTTTAATATGACATCATAGTATTCTTCAATCTAATGAATTTTAAACCACTATTGTAATTATTGAAAGTAAAACTACATATGAATTATTTTATTTCAATACTCTTATTTTTTTAGAGACAGCGAAAGAGAATCAATTTTATTTAGTTTTTCACGTGGCTTTCATTGCTCTGAAACTTCTTTGTGTATGTGGTACTGGGGATTTGAACCCACATCCTTGTGCATGCCAGACAAGCGTGTAACTGCTGATCCAATGCTCCCTGATTTACTCTTCATTAGAAATAATAAAATATGCACTTAAAACTTTTAAAAGTACTGCTAAGCCTAGTAGGCACATAAATATATGCAATAAGTGAAGGGTGGAAAAAAAAAACACCCACTGTCAAAAATTATGTCCTTCAAAATGGGAACATCATTAAGAGCATTCAGTGGTAAATACAGTATCTCTTTTCATTATTATTTTGAAGTTAGAACTGGTCCTAGTATAACTGTAGCCAGTACCAAAACAGGAAAAAAAATACCTAATATCTACCAATATCTATTAAACTATATCTTAACCTCATTATTACTTCAAGTAATGTATAGAACGTGTCTATGTGAGTTGATTCACAAAATCATCCATAAGGAAAATTTAACCTGAGATGTGAATCAATCTATACACATTTACAATCTTTTTGTTTAATCTTGAAATACATCAATACAAGACAAAACATTTCTCAAAAATAATTAAGAACAATGGGGGGCTGGAGCGGTGGCTCAGCGGTTTCGGCGCTTGCCTGGCAAGCACGAGGACCTGGGTTCAAACCCCAGGACCACATACACAACTGAGTGTTGGAGCAACTAAGGCCATGTGAAAAACTAAATAAAGTTGTTTCTCTCTTTCTCTGTCTCTCTTTAAAAAAAAAAAAAAAAAAAAACAATGGGTAATTTTCTCCTATTTTAAGTTTTTCCTCTATATTTAAACTAGTTACTTCATGGGCCAAGAAATAACTACAACCGACACAAGTCAGAAAGCATGGCTTTGGGGCTGGAGCGGAGGCTCAGTGATTACAGTGATTGCCCGGCATCCACAAGTACACAGGTTCAAACCCCAGCACCCACATACACAACTAAGCGTGAGAGCAACGAAGGTCATGTAAAAAATTCAATAGAAATTGATATTCTCTCTCTCACTTCACTGTCCTTCTCTCTTTAAAAAAAAAAAAAAAAAAAAGCATGGCTTTGACTTTTATCCTTTTGGATAAAGTGCACCTGTTTAAGCCACTAACACAATGGTTGCACACAAAAAAAAAAAACAACTCAAGTCTTACTAAAAATTAAAAATATAACATAAGACACAGCATTTCGTAAAGAAATTTCACTAGAAAAGAAGCAGTGCTGAGATTCTGAAATCTCAGTCATATTCTTAAGTAGATGGAAAATGGAAAATTAAACATGAATTACTGACATACTCTTTATATTCACCCATTCTAAATCTGGGAAAAATTAAGAAATATTATTTTAAAATGTGTAAATCTTTGGATTAGTCTACATTCTCAATACAACACATTTGAAATAATACCAATATGCATGGGTATTTCTTAACCTTTACAACATGTCTAGGTGGGATGATCCAGAAACAATTTCTTTAGAGTTTTATGCTCATTTATCTATTTCCTATTTTGAAAAGGCTGATTTTTCCAAATGTTCTGATTATTTTATAATAAATCCAGAAGGTACTTCATGCCTTGATCTATTGAAATTCTAACCTATATTACTTAAAATCAGTATGGCAAAGGTAAGTCTTAAAAATCTTTTTGCTTGTCAGTGTCACATTTTAGTAAATCACTGTTACCAACATGCTCAGTTATGCTCAAAATAGTCCATGGTTCATTATTTACCTTAAGGAGATCTATTTCTTTGATGCAATCAGCACGTGCTTTGGCATCCATTAAGTCGAATATCTAAAGGAGAATACAGAATTATTTAATAAAACAACCAGTGGTTCAAGCTACCAGATGAATATTATAATACTCTATACAGAATCATACATACATACACAAGAAACTTTTCTTAGTGTTTAGTCACTATGGAGATCTGTAGGTACTTCATATCCTGTTACCACTAAAGTTACATTCTTCCCTTGAAAGGCAGTCAATAGTAAAAATGAAAAAAGAGAACAGCTAGAGACCTACCGACACTCAGGTCTTAAGCTCTAATGAAGAGAACTTAGATGCTGTGATCACTAAGATAAGCAAATACTAGGTAACATACACTGAGCATTTAATATGTGTTATACATATGTTACATGAGCTACCTCAGCTAATTCTCATTTAATCCTTATAAGGATGATAATATTGTGTCCCATTATTCAAATGAAGGAGATATAAAATTTGAGACGACAAAAAGGACACAGTTAATGGAACAAGTACAATTTGTGCTCGGTTACCCAACTAGAACCCAAGTGTGAACGGATCATGGTCTACAACATCTAATACATAAATTCTTTTTAAAAATAAAAACAATTTTATTCTTTTTCACATACAAGCCATCTGGAGATGAGAGTCCAGAGTGGATATGATAACTTGAGAGGTCAGCAGAGTCTGTTTAGGGGCTGCATCACTGTCGGGCGTCCTCCACTATATGTCCAAAATGTCTTCTCAAGTTTCCACCATCAAGTCTGTGACCCAGACAGGAAGACAAAAGTGGAAGGAAGTGCACCTTCCCTCTGAGAGCAAATCCCTAGAGCCCAAGCCTGGTTCTTCTGCTTATGCTCCACTGGCCACAACTCAGTCACTTATTATCTCAGCCTAATTTGGGAGAGCACTGCAAACTCTGACAGAAGAGATTTACTTTCCCATTGAAAAACTATATATAAACTGTCTCTTTTCAACTATTTAGAATTGTTCATAATTTTGAAAAGCAAAACAAAACCCTAGCACAATTTTCCTTGGGTAGCAGGACATAGATGGTAAGGGTGTAAATGTTAAGCAGTGTTATAACACTTCAGTGAATTAAACAATTATTTAACTCACCTAGTGACAACAACACTTTATTTAAATGGCAGGGCCAGGTTATATAAAGAGACAAGTTAAGTATTTGGAAAAAGTTCAAGTAAGTATTCCCAGTGATCCAAAGTGATGTGGAAATATTTGCCATAGAAAAATTCACATCCCCAAACTTCTCATCTTCCTTTTCTACTATTTTTATCTGATCGTAGTCCTGAAATTTCATCTCCTAACACATTTTTTTATTATATATACTTTTCTTATAACCAATCTTGTATACTTTGTGGGAAGAAAATGTGCATCCAATCACTAAGTTTCAAAAACACCGAAAAAGCTAAACAAGATCTTTCTGCTATATACAGTTTGTTTCTTTTTATAATTGTTTTGTAGACATGCATGATGGCAAGATTCAGAGAAAAGTTCAGTCGGATTCAATCTACTCTTCATCCCTTATCCTGTCCCTCCTTCCTTCCCCGTCAATCCCCTTCATCTATTCCCACTGATCATCTATTTTGATGGAATCCCCACCTCCTTTTTCTTTTTTTTTTTTTTTAAACACAGAAAGAGACAGACCAAATCAATTTTTATTTAGTTTTTCACATGGCTTTCATTGCTCTGACAGTTGTGTACATGTCAGCCACACACGGTAACTGCCAAGCCACTGCTCCCGCCACTTTTCTCTCTTTTTTTCCCCCCTTATTTTGGACTAGCTTTTACATATCAGAGAAAACATTTGACTTTGACTTTTGGGGTATGGTTTATTTCACTTAGCAGGATTAGTCTCCAATTACCCCCATTTACCAGCAAATGTCATAATTTCATTCTTCTTTTTGGCTCAGCAATACTCCATTGTATGTGCATGTGTGTGTGTATCACATTTTCCCTTCACCTGCTCAAGGGCACCTCCATAGATTGGCTATTATGATTCATGCTCCTATGAACATTAATAATGCATGCATTCTTGATGAGGAAAAATTGCTTGGGGGTGAAAACTGGTTCTTTGAGGAAAAAGGTGACAAAATGTTACTCTTTAAAATCTAAAGCACAGGGATGGAGCAGTGGTTCAGTGGTTACAGAGCTTGCCTGGCATGCACAAGGACACGGGTTCAAATCCCAACACTAGGTACACAATGAAGTGTTGGAGCAACGAACGCCACATGAAAAACCAAATAAAATTGATTCTCTCTCTCGCACTGTCCCTCTCTCTTAAAAATAAATAAATAATAAAAACATCTAAAGCATGGCTATATGTACAATACTTCAACAGACTGTGATTTCATGGGACCGGGCAGGAGGAGTAACTAGGAAAAATATCTTTAATAGCCTCTTGAGAGATCATAATGAAGAAAATGTTCAGAAATATTGGTCTAATGATCTAACGTGAAAAAAATAAATGATACAATCAAAAGGGATTTCATGCATCTCTAGAAACAGAAATCTCATTACTAAATGTGTGGAAAATAAAAAGGCAATATCAGATATTGCAGGAAAATATCTGAATAAGTTAAAATGGCAAACCAATTAAAACATCTGTCATATGACAAATCTTAAAAAACTTCGCGATATTTTCAGTTCCATAACTTGGTCACGTTTTCTGATTAAGATAGCCAATATGTACCAGAAAAACTGGGAGTGTAACTAGAAAGAAACAGTATGAACCATGTTTTCTTAGTGAAAAAATGATGGAACACCAACCAGTGATTGCTGGTCGCTCAGCCTGTGTTGGTGTACTCTTTACCACAATCTTATCACAGGGGCAGCACTGGCTCCAAGACAGAGATGAGGACAAAGGCTCATAGAGGTTAAATAACATGCTTACAGTCATAAAACTAGTAAGTGCCAAAACTGGGACTGGAAGCCAGGTTTTTTCAGCTCCAATGATCCAGACTGATGTGAAGTCTAAAACATATATAACCAGTAAGTACTAAAGCTTGTGCAAAATGTATCATCAGAAACCTAAAGAAGGAATTCCCATGTGGGAAAGGGATAATACTTGGGGGGGGGGGTTCGCTCTTTTTTATTAGATGTATATAGAGATACAATTGAGGGGGAAACATTATCAAACCATCAATAACCAAGGTATATATATATACTTAGCTAACCAGAGGTAATGCCAAATCATGGATGCCCAGCTTGGGTTTCCCCTGTTGCTGCTTTTCCCAGAAGAACTCTTGCGTTAAATGAGTATCTCAAGGAGGAATGACATCTGCTTCTGAGATGGTTCCCCCATATTCCCACTCTCCAGTCTCCTAGGAGTTGTTCATACACCCTCCCCCTCCCTACGCCTCCAAGTAACCTAGGGAGCCATCCCCCGATGAGAATCATACAATTTGAAGTTATTGTTAGCTTAGCCGTCTAACCTACTGCTTCCCCATGTATTCTAGCTTCCACAAATGAGAGATACCATTCGGCCACCGAGTCTCTGAGATTAGGATACTTCACTGAGCATAATTCTTTCCATCTCCATTCATTTGGCTACAAAAGCCATAATATCGTCTTCTCTAATGGCCGAGTAGAATTCCATTGTATATAAGTACCAAAGTTTTTGTATCCACTCATGGAGTGAGGGGCATCTGGGTTGGTTCCATAATCTAGCTATAGTAAATTGAGCTGCTATAAACATTGATGAAGCCATATCACTATAATATGCTGATTCTAACTCTTTTGGGAAAATACCCAGGAGTGGGATAGCTGGATCATAAGGTGGTTACATCCTTAATTTTTTGAGAATTCTCCACACTGCTTTCCATAGTGGCTGAACCACTTTGCAGTCCCACCAGCAGCGTAACAGTGTTCCTCTTTTCCTACAGCCCCTCCAGCATCTGTTATTGTTAGAATTTTTCATTTTTGCCATTCTAACAAGAGTGAAATGGTATCTCATTGAAGTTTTGATTTGCAGGAAAGGGATAATATTAAAGCTGGAAGGTATAATAGGATTCTACCAGCCAGAAATAACAGATATTGTGTATTTACTTTAATGCATAAAAGTGTATAATTAAAGATTATAATAAGAGACAACTTTTGCTGGATATAAAGATGCACAGTTTCTAATTCTTCCTTTAAAAAAAAAAATCCATGTCGTAGAGAGTAGAATAATGGCCACTAAGGAATAGGAGGGGAATAATAGTGAGGATTTTAGGTACCAAAATACTGTTATATATAAGGAATAAATTCTAATGTGCTATAGCACAGTAGAGCAACTATACCTCATAGAAATTTATTGCACATTTTTATAAAGAACTAGAAAGAAATTTGAAGGCACAAATATGGTAATGTTTATGGCAGGGGAAATGCTAATTACATTATTACATATTGTATACACACTGAATTATCATGCTGTGCACCATAAATATGTACAATTATGTGTCAACTAAAATAACAATACAAACCAATGTGATATTAAATACAAATTTAAAATAAAATAAAATCTGTAAACTCACTACACTAAGGAATTTTAGCTTTTTCTCAACCTCATTTATTATTCAAGTGCATGCCATTTTTACCTAGTGAAAGCAGTAGCAGTATATAAAATGGGTATTTACTTTTTCACCTGATATTATAGCTAAATAATTTTAAAGTTTGTATGTAGTTTTCAATTTACTTTGGTTTCACTACTTCTAATGAAAACATCAAAGATCAATTTTTTACTTTGCACACTTTAATGTGAAACAACAGTTGAACACTGGTTAGTCCTGAGTTTTGAAAAACTACAGAATCCTATCTTAATGATTTATAAAGAGAGAGAAACTAGATGATAATCAAACTTCTCCAACTTAATAAAAAGGAAAATATGTATGTTCGTACATATACTAAAAACAGTAACTTCTCTTTTCTCCACTACTAGTAATTCTACCCATCTTTGTCACAGTAACTTGTGCTAACAACTATGATTTTAGACCATTACAGAATGGAACAGAATAAAATAGAAAGGAAAACAAATAAAGGACTACAGATGATAAATCACTATCACAAAGTTCACATTAAGATATATAATGAGATTTTTTGGCAACCCCAGGCCCTCCTACATCTCAAACTTTGGCAAAATTAGATATAGTTTAGATATAAAAGGATACTAAATAGCAGGTGTTTTTGAACAAGCATATACAATTTGAGACTATTTACTGAGGAAAAGAAAAATTCTACATACCAAAATTCTTTCCAAAAGTATTACAGTTTTACTCTACATATAGATGAGTAATATAAATAAACATTCTGGGTATAGAGAGGCTTAAATTGTTCATGATCATACGTTCTACCATTTTAAAACACACACTGAATGTTGTTTTATTATAGATACAAATAAAGCAAGCTTGCCGTCCATAAAGATGCACACTATCAGTGCAGAATGAAGACTGGAACACAGAAAATTACCATCCAATGTAATAAGTGCACTTGTTCAAAGTTATGTGAGAACCACAACAGGAATGGAGTAGTGGAGTGTAGCAGATACACTCCAACAGTAACAAATGTAAAATACACAGAAAAACTTGAAGTTAATGATAGTTGCATGAATTAAATGTACACACAGACTACTTGTGCATATAAACCAAAATGTCAAGGAAAATGACTGGTCCTTGCCAAATCAAGATTGTTGACAATATTCTCAAAAACTGCTAGTGTTGGGGCTGGAGCAGTGGCTCAGCGGTTGTTGCACTTACCTGGCCTGCATGAGGATGCAGGTTTGAACCCTAGCACCATGTATGCAACAAAGTGTTGGAGCAACGAAAGCCACATGAGAAACTAAATAAAATTGATTCTCTTTCTCACTGTTCCTCTCTCTCCTTAAAAAAAAAAAAAAAAATTGCTAATGTTCAAGAATTTGAATGTGCTAGGAAGCAAAACCATTTAAGTGTCTAAGATCGGAAAGACTTCCCCTCCTTTCCAAAAAAAAGAAGAGAACAACAAAAGACGAAACAAAAATAACAAACTTGGGATACCTGAAAATTTAATCTCCCAGTAATTAATGTCTCTGTGATAGAAAATAAACGTTAAAAGAATAAAGAGTGAGAGCTGCAGAGGTGGCTCAATAGGAAAGTGCTTGCCTGGCATGAGTGGGGACCCAGGTTTGGTCCCCAGCAACACATACACAACTAAAAGGAAAAAAAACAGATGAAAAAAATAAAGTTAACTCTCATAAAAAAAAAAAATAGGACTAAGATTAGAATAAGATGGATATAAAGAGTCTTACAGAACCTTAACAAGATACCAACAGGGAAACATACTACATGGAATCATAAAATTAATTTAGAATTACATATTAGCTTTGATTTTTAATGGAATTTTCAAAAACATAAAAAATCAGCCCTCAAATGACAGTGGGACAAGACAAATATGCACTGCAGGCATGTTTAAGACAAAACGAAATTCTGATCCAAACAGATTTATAAATTCCTTTAGCTGGAATTAAGTTTACAAGTATTTTACCTTGACTTTTTCTCTTAGCTAACAAGTCAAGACAAAAATACACACTGAATCTTTACCCCAGTCGTGAACTGAAAACTGCTGGGATTTCATGTATGAGAAAGGGCATGTAAATGAAAATAAATGAGGAGAGAAAAACCTGGACTTCGTAAAAATATTTTACATAAAATCTGTACAAGTAAGCCTTTAGAAAGCCCGTTTTTCGGGTCTACCAAAATTTCTTTAGATTTTCAAGTTTATTTTATACTTGGTAAGAGCTTTAGTTATGGCTATGCAATTATTAACTGATAAATTCTTGGTATTCTCTGAATTATTTCAAAAAATTTCTCTGTCATCTTCATATTTTGCCCAATTTTAACTAAAGAAATTCAGGTGAATACTAAATATTTTAAAAAGGAAAAAGAGTCAAGAAAACAAACATCTTTAAAAAGGTATGTATCATGGGACTGGAGTGGTGGCTCACTGGTTAGTTACAGCACTTGGCTGGCATGCCCAAACCCCAGCACCACATACACAATAAAGTTCTGGAGCAACAAAAGCCACATTAAAAAAAAAAAAAAAAAACTAAATAAAATTGATTCATTCTCTCTGTCCCT